>RJWJ010022492.1:0-26782 GCA_004363605.1 Indri indri | reverse complement strand
TACCCATGTACAAGCTGCATTTTCAATACGAAATGAAAAGGTATTTTGGGAAAAGTGCAAAGTTTTTGTGCCTGCTGATATAGCTGCAGTGATGGCTTCATAAATTTTCTTTTCTTTTTTTACAATGGTCCTTATGCTGGATTCATTTATCTTGATGTGCCGGGCACTTGCAGCTTCAGACCTCAGTCTATGTACATACATACCATGCAACTTTTTCTTGTAATGTCATGACCTTTCTCTGATTCTTGGGAGTACTTCCAGCATCACTAGTGGCATTTTGTACGGGTCCCCTGGTGTTATTCAGAATTTACAGTATTGCACTAAACGTGATGAAAAATACATGAGAACTACCAGAGATCACTTTTTACTGCCATATGCAATTTACTGAACTGCTCACACAGAGATGATTAATGTCACATGGCATTTTAAACAGATACTTGGATGCTCATGGGTAGTCGCCACAGTTGAGCTCACTGCAATAGCAATAGGAAGTGGCTATGAAATTATTACGGTAGGACAGTGTGTACTACAGTGAATTTTATGCAGTTATGATTTAATACTGAATGTTTACGTTGCTTATGTTTCTCTGGACTGCAAATGGCGATGTGTGTGGTCTGTAAAGTGTGTTTGTAAGTTTTGATAAATTTTAACTTTTTATAATTGATTTATACATATTTCATGGAAGTAAATGATAAAGTAGTATCTACATATATTTTATACATTCATGCCAAACCTTTTTCTTAATTTTCTTGATATTTCTAGGCTACGTGGTTTATCTGTGAGTTTTTTCAAAATGTCACAAATTTCCAAAAAAAATTTTCAATATACTTATTGAAAAAAACTCTGCATATACGTGGACCTGTGCAGTTCAAACCCGTTGTTCAAGGTTCAACTATATAGTCCTTAAACACTCAAGATTATTTTTTTCTAAACATCTCACAAATTACTCGCTCATCTGTAATGCAGTAATATGTCACCACTTTATATTATGTGCAAGAATGAAAACAGTTGTTCACCTTTTGTTCTCTTCCTGTAACCAGAAAAGGAACAGTGTTTCTGCAGTAGTAATATTCTATTTAATATAAGACATGCTTTTTAAAAAATATAAAAGCTTAGGGTATTTGTATCATATTTTTTATTTAATATTTAATTCAGTTCTTTTTTCATTGTTACTATCCTAAATCAGACCTTCTATTTATCTCTATCTTGGACTAATTACTGTAACAGCTTTCTAACTGGTCTCCCTGCCTCTAGGCAGTAAAATACTGAGATGAGGTTAATCCTCCCAAAGTACAACTGTGACCATGCCACTCATCTATTGATTTCTAAGCTCTTTCGGGGCAAGGTCTTTGATTAATTTCCCATAGTGCCTTCCACAAAGTTGAGAAGCAATAAGTATTTATTAATTAAAAGACTGATAAAAATTATAAGCTAGTTAAAATCTGAGAGAACCTTGCAGATTTTAAGATAGAATGTAATCGCAGGGGATATTGGTTAAAAGCTAAATCTGAGTATTTAAAAACTTATTAGTAAGGAGTTTCTCAGCTTGTTAGTGTGCCATACGGTGATGCGGGTTTATTTTATTTAAAGTGTTATAAAGTCCCAGAGCATTATGTATACCTATCCTAGTGAAATAGACAAAAGTTATTTTCAAAGCCCAGCATAAATAATTCTAGAGTGTTAGACGGCACCCCTTCTCCATGACTAGCGTATTCATTGTTGAGATTTATATGAAGTGAATATTTGCCAGCTCTGTTCCAGGTACGGGTCAGGGACGCAGTGGTGACGAAGGCAAACGAGTTGCTCTCCTCAGGTAGTTTGCATGTTCTAAAGCAGCAGGGGAGGAGGAGACTGTGAACAAACACGACACCTCTGTTCGTGTTAGATGCTATCGTGGCAATCCCAGGGTAATGGGATAGGTACCTGGGCAGTGGAAACGAGGATGAGGGTGCTATTTTAGATACGTTTTTAACAGTTGAGACAAATTTAAAAATCACTAGACTTTCCGAAATGAGTGACTCTTTGACTCTCATTGGACTTAAACCATCCGACATTCAATTGTGAGGGGGAAAATCTCATTTTATTGGCTTCCAGGAACATACTTTGCCTTTAGAGCTTACACGAACTAAAAATGTGTTCTGGATTCTTCCTCTACCGTACCCTCCTACAGGTGAGGTGAACGAAAGCTACTCAGCTCTCTTGGCCTGTGAAGATCCTCTCTCTTCTTGGAGTGGTCATCAGCTCAGTGGCGATGAGGTTGCATGTGCTGGTATTTAATACATAGCTTCCATTCCTAAGGGATAAAATTAGGGTGATGATTCATGTAACTAGATGGCCAAACCCTTTCCTGCCATGCCCACAGGCTCCTTTTGGGAGTTTCTTTTAGCACAGGCCACCATGCCCTGCATGTGCCCCTGATTGAAACAGATAAGGATGTCTAACCGGGAGGCAGTCATCTGTAGTCTGCTCAGTGGCTTGTGAGGTGTCCTGGCTCTGGAACTCCACACAGCCTCATGTTGCCTAGAGTCTGGCCAAACCCGTCAGAACTTCTCTTGTTAGAGGTTTGAACTTTGCTCCTGCTTCAAAGGGAGACTCTTACTCCTGTAACTCGTAGTCTTTCTTTTAACAGGACAAATTAAAACACATGTTCTTCTAATAACAGAGCTTCAAAATATATTAATACAAAGCAAAAATGCATAAAAGAGGAGAAACAGACAAATCCACCATCATATTTGGGGACTTTTAACACCCTAAAAAATAAGAATATCAACAATATGAATAACACCATCAACCAGCTTGACCTGGTTGACATTACTAGAACACCACCATCAGCAACTACAGAATACATGTTCTTTTCAGGCGCTCATGGAATGTTTGCCAGGATAGACCAGTCCTGAGCTGTAAATAAGTTTCTAATTTCAAATGATGAAAATGTTACAGAATATTATGTTCTCTGATAATAATAGAATTAAATTAGAAATCAGTGATAAGGTGGCTAGAAAATTTCCAAGTGTCTTTGAATTACATAGCATACTTCCTTGTAATCCGTGTGTCAAAGATAAAATCACAAGAGATATCAGGAAACATTGGAAGCAAATGATAATAAACGCATACTGAAAATTAATCGGATGCATCTAAAGCAGCTTTGGAGGAAATTTTTCATATTAAAGGCTTACGGTAGAAAAGAATAAAGATTTAAGATCAATCATCTATACCAGGGGTTGACAAATTTTTTTCTATAAAGGGCCAGATAGCAAATATTTGAGGCTTTGCAGGCCATCTAAGTCTGTTACATTTTGGAAGTTTCCCTCCCAACCATTTAAAAATGTAAAGAACCAGTCTTAGGTGGGAAGCAGTACATAAACAGAACATGGGCCTGATTTAGCCAACAGGCTGTAGTTTGGTGAACCCTGATCTGTGCTTCCATCTTAGGATTCCAGACACAGAACAAATTAAAGTAAGCAGAAGGAAGGAGGTAAAGATAATAGCCAATTAAATAAAAAATGGACAATGGAGAAAATCAATGAAGCCAAAAGTGGTTCTTTGGAGAGGTCAATAAAATTGTCAATCTGCAGCCAAACCAGGGGTGGGGAACCTTTTCATGTCGGAAGGCCACATTAATTTAGCTATAATCAAATAAGGCCTCATTCAAGAAACTTCAAATAGATATGCTTAAACATGTATGTTATTTTGTAAAAAATCTGTGTACTTAATAATTACAAAAAATGAAAACTATTTGTTAACTTTAAAGTTAACTAACCTTTTAATGACTTTGTCGTGTCTGCTTTTTGTTGGAAAGCATTTGAATATTTGGTTGCAGCGTGGAGGTCCGCAGTTTTGGTCGATCCTCTAGATCTGGGGTCCCCAACCGGAGGGCTGCAGAGCTCCTCTGTAGCACCCCCCACGCCCATCCATGGAAAAATTGTCCTCCACGAAACCAGTCCCTGGTGCCAAAAGGTTGGGGTCCGCTGCTCTAGATGGGCATGTCATTTGTGACCTTAAGGACGTCTTGATTTGGGTTAGGTAGGATAATGTAGATTCACAGCAATAAGTGGCTGAAAAGCAAGAAAGCATTTTTCCAGCATGTTGCCGAAGTCATGAGTATTCTACTGCACTTTTCCTTATTTCAATTGGATCTTTCCTAGCATCAAATAGTGATTTTAAAATGTCATCTACTGAGAGCTCAGTCATTTCCATCTGTAGTTCTTTAGGTGCCTTGGTCGTATCAACTACATGAAGCTGAAATGCTAGTTTGAGTGTGATGTCATGATTCTCAAAGTCAATGAACCTTTCATCGTATTCTTCAATTAATAGGTCTATAGCAGCTGAGTATCTTCAAATGATTCGCATATATCATCCTGCTCATCAGGGACCTTTGCTAACTGGAGAAAATGTTCATCTGAAATTTCCTTTTGAAGAAGTGTTTTGAAAAAAGATAACTTTTTTCAAATTCTTGGATTTTTTGCCACATATCATATATAGACTTAGTTTTACCTTGCAAAGAAATATTCAAGTTGTTTTGATTTGGCATAATATCACACAGAAATACTGCATTCCTGTAGAAATCTTCTTTCAATAATTCACATTGCTGATTCTGTTCTTCATAAAATTTAACTATCTGTCCTTGCAGAGATAAAATTCTGGCTAACACCTGTCCCTGCGATATTTAACACACTTTAAAATGATATAGCAAGTCCACACTAAATACCTCATCATTGAACTTTAGCGTGGTAGGAAACCGATGATGATGCAGTGTTGCATTTGCACGAATGTAGTTAGCAATACTTATAACTTGTTGCAAAGTGTCAAGAGCACAGAGATTTTGCTGATGCAAGATACAGTGAAAAGAAATGAGAGCATCTGGATCTGTTAATACTTTTTTTAATCTGTGCAATAAACCCTTCCTCTTTTCCTGTCATGGAAGGTGCACTGTCTACATACACTCAGTAAATTTACCGAATTCAGTCCAACTTCACATTTATCTTGAAAGTTGTTGAAGGTATCAGGTATCTATTCACTGTGTTCTGTTCACCAGAGTGCCCAAAGTGAGTAACTTCATAGCAAAGAAAATCTTCCGTTATGACCCAAATGAAGTATAAAACCCACACCGAATCAGTAGTATCAGTTGATTTATCCTACAACTTTGACAATGCATTTTTTTTTTTCACAATTCCTACGTCACTGAATGGTTTCCCTTTTTCCCCCAAGTATGGAAGCTACTTTATGAGTTGCTTCAGTGGCATTATTTTCAGGTCTTATTGTTGCTTAAAAGACTTGTCTTTGTTTTTGCTTTTCATCTTTTAATTTCTACAATACAACCTTTTGCAACTCTCCATCTAATTTAAAATATTTGTGGTCCTTATAAGTGTGCAATACTGATGAGCATTGAATTTCTTTAATGTTGATACTGCAGTATCACAAAGCAAGCAAATCATCATATCTTTAGCAGAAACAAGATAATATTGCAATTCCCAATCCTCATTAAAAAATCTGTTTTCTTCCTTTAGCGTTCTCTTGGTCTTCTTTGACATGATGGACTGTTAAGCAGACAGAATTAAAAAATACTGTTGAGCTGTGCAGCTATTCACAAATTACACTTCACACAGAAACACAGTGCACCGTTGTCAAAAGCTGATAACAGACCGGTGTACTTGACCTCCATAAACTCTTGCCAACCAGCCTCGTGTGGTAGTGGCGCCAGTCAGGTGGGGGACGTTAGAACTAAATCATGAGCGTAGTGGCCGTCAATTTAGCCCTTACGGTTTACTCTTCTAATTGTGCTGGTCAATCTGGAAGGATTATTTCATTGAAACTTACTTTATTCTTTGGTATTTTAAATACATTCCTTTTAAAAATAAAATAAAAATATATTAATAAAAATGAAAGGATTTGTTCTGTAAAATTTGGATTCAGTCAAAAGGACCCACATGTGACCTTAAGGCTGCAGGTTCCCTACCCCTGAGCCAGACTAGTCAAGAAAAAAAGGAGAGAAGACAAATTACCAATATGAAGAATGAAGATAGGGGCGCAGAAGTCATCATTCAGTAGGGCGCGTATCCAGAGTCAGCTGATGGGGCTTGGGCAGGGTTTACCGTAGGAGAAGAAAGCTGATGTGACTGTGGGTGGCGCCTTTGTTGTGTACTGTTGTGACTTTCTCTGCCGAGTGTGTATTTGGTGTTGGTGTTTTCACATGCCAGAGTCGTGGATGCCCGTCAGTGCCACAGGGGTTCTTCTGATCCGCAGGAGCCGGAGGCAAAGGAGCGCTAGTACTCTGGGGCCCCCAGCACCCTGGCGATTCCTTTGTGCCACAGGTTACTGTGGCTGATGATTTTGCCTGTATGTAAAAAACTTGTCCAACTCAATAGGAGCACTATAAACTCAGTATTTTTAAAAAGAAAAACAAAATGAAGATTTTAACAGGTACTTTTCAAAAGAAGATATACAAATAGACAATATGTACATGAAAAGATGCATAACCTCATTAGTCATCTGGGAATTGCAAATTAAAACCACAGTGAGATATCACTTCATGCCCACTAGAATGGGGAAAATTTTTTTTTTTTTTTGAGACAGGGTGTCGCTCTGTTGCCTGGGCTAGAGCGCAATGGTATCATCATAGCTCACAGCAGCCTCAAACTGCTGGTCTCAAGTGATCCTCCTGCCTCGGCCTCAGGCACATGCTACCTCACCTGGCTAATTTTTGTATTTTTTGTAGAAACAAGGTCTCACTATGTTGTCCAGGCTGGTCTCAAACTCCTGGCCTCAAGGGATCCTCCCACTTTGGTCTCCCAAAGTGCTGGGATTATAGGCATGAGCCACTGAGCCCATCCAAAAATGGCTAAAATTAAAAAGACCAACAAACTGACAGTACCAATTGCTGGCAAGGCTGTGGAGCAGCTGAAACTCTTACACAGGGCTGGTGTGTATAAAATGGTACTGTCAAGTTGGGAAATAGTTTGGCAGTTTCATGCAAAATTAAAAATAAACTTACCTTATGATCCAGCAATTCTACTTCTAGGTATTTACTCAAAAGAAAAGAAAAAAATGTATCCACAAAAAATTTGAATTTGAATGTTCTTAGCAGCATTATTCATAATAGTTCCAAACTAGAAACATTCTAAATGTCTATTAACAGGTGAATGCATATACAACTTGTGGTACATTTGTACAATGGAATATCACTCATTAGTAAAAAGGAACACAACTACTAATAAGTACAAAAATAAAGATAAATCTCTAGAAGCATGCTGAGGCCAGGCAAGGTGGCTCACGCCTGTAATCCTAGCACTTTGGGAGGCTGAGCCGGGACAGTCGCTTGAGCCCAGGATTTCAAGACCAGCCTGGCAATAGCAAGACCCTGGCTCTACGAAAAATTTAAAAATTATCCGGGCGTGGTGATTTGTGCCTGTAGTCTCAGCTACTTGGGAAGTTGAGGCAGGAGGATCGCTCGAGCCTAGGAGTTGGAGGCTGCAATGAGCTATGATGATGCCTCTGCACTCTACCTCGGGCAACAGAGCAAGTCCCTGTCTCCCAAAAAGAAAAAAATAATAGAAAAAGAATGCTGAGAGAAAAAACTTACACTTTATGTCATGAGTACGTAATGTATTATTCCATTTATATGAAGTTCTCGAATGAGCAAAAAGCTGGGCATGGTGGCTCACACCTGTAATCCCAGCACTCTGGGAGGCCAAGATGGGAGGATCACTTGAGCCCAGGAGTTTGAGGTTGTTGTGAGCTAGACTGACAGCAGGGCACTCTACTCAGGGCAACAGAGCAAGACTCTGTCTCAAAAAAAACCAAAAATAGAATGAGCAAAAAGGCAAACTAATCTATAATGATAAAATAGATCAGTGGTTGTGCAGGGTGAGATTTCGGGATAGGAGGTTGACTGTAAAAGAATAGATTTATTTATAGTAGATTTATTTTTTTCTCCATTTAAGAACACCAGTGGTAAAAGTTTAAGGCAATATAATTGGGTGATTAAAATTATTAGCTTTGGCATCATAAAAGCCTGAGTTTGAGTCCTGGCTCTACTATTTACTAGCTATGTGACCTCGGGCAAATTATTTGCTCTTTCTATATTTCCTCATCTGTAAAATGGGGATAATGGTGGTACCTATATCTGAGTTGTCATGAGGATAATTACGTCATCACCGATGCATAATGAGTGCTCAATAATGATGGCTTATTTTGGCAGTAGTAGTCTTTGCCAGTGCTGATAATTATAATTTTCCACTCATGTGTTTTACCCCTAATCTTGCATGCATGTTGTATTTTTATATTTTAAAAAAGGGAAGAAAAGAAAGTTGCTGATTAGGTTTCTATGGATCTTTGTTCTGTGGGCGAATAATTTACTGCTATTTCGTTCATCATAAACATGATGTGCTGTCTTCAATACGGGAAGATAACAGAACTGATTTCCTTTACTGGAAGTTCTGCGTGACTTTTGGCTAAAACCGTCACAGCTCTAATTTGTTCATGATGTGCCTTATTATTATTATTACCGTTTTTTCCCCTTTGCAAGGACTGGCTATACACCCCTTAAGTGGTTCCCTTTTTTGACATTTTTAAATGGCCGAGGAGGATCTTTTTTCCAAATAAAAGTTTTCTTCGTATAAAGCCAATTGATCAAACTTGCAAGAGACCACATGAGCTGAGGAGGATTACTCGAGAAACTCCTTTAACATGAAATTGGGGTATTTAATGGATTTTTATACATGGCGTGGTACCCTCATGCTAGGACCTAGCTCATTGGGGATTTTCAAATAATTTCCAATATGTTAGTATTTAAATCTTTATTTCCTTGTGTGAATCAGCTGTTTTCAAGTCTGTCAATGAAAGGGTAAAAAAAAAACTGGGAAGAAATAAGATGATCAGACACATCAAAGATAAAAAATTTTATGAGAGGGCATTGGAAAGGAGTTTCATGTGATTATGTGACTCACTGTTGCCTGAATGCGGGACACTTTTGGATTGAGACAAGATGAGCAAGAATGTTTGCTTCTAGCCTTGCGTTCCATATAACTTATATTTCAGACTCTTGAAGGTCGAGGATGTGTTAAAGTGGTTTAACCCAAATAAGAAATAAATACATTAATGTAGGCCTGGTTAAAAATAAAAGCATCAAGAATATCCTTCATTCAATTAGACATCAATAAAAAGTGGTTATTTTGTCATTTGTATTTTTCTTGAATATTTTTTCTTCTCTTACATCTGTTTTGAAACCTAGCAACTTACCTGGTTTTCAACTTTTGTTGCAGTGCCCGATCAGCTTTCTAGCTGGAGCGCGATCATGGAGGTGGTGCCGGCCGAGGTGAATAGTTTGCTTCCAGAGGAGATAATGGACACTGGTATAACTTTAGTGGATGATGATAGTATTGAGGCTGTTATTGTTTCATCCCCAATTCCCATGGAGACAGAACTGGAAGAAATTGTCAACATAAATTCTACTGGTGACTCTACAGCCACGCCCATTTCCACGGAACCAATCACAGTGTACAGTAACCACACTAACCAAGTTGCAGTGAATACCACAATTACTAAAGCAGATGCTAATACCACAGTGAAACCAGCTTTTCCAAGTGGCCTTCAAAAACTTGGTGCTCAGACTCCTGTGACTATATCAGCCAATCAGATTATTTTAAACAAAGTATCACAGACATCTGATCTTAAACTTGGCAATCAGACCCTTAAACCAGATGGACAGAAGTTAATTTTAACAACTTTGGGCAAGTCTGGTTCACCAATTGTTTTAGCACTGCCCCATAGCCAACTACCCCAAGCTCAGAAAGTTACAACTCAGGCCCAGTCAGGAGATGCTAAGTTACCACCGCAGCAAATTAAAGTAGTTACCATTGGAGGGAGGTCAGAGGTGAAACCTGTCATTGGTGTCTCAGCATTGACCCCAGGAAGTCAACTGATTAATACGACAACTCAGCCCTCTGTGTTACAGACCCAACAGTTAAAAACAGTACAGGTAAAAAAAAAAAAATAAAGGGGGCTCATTAATTAAAATGCATGTTTAAAAAGTCGAACTGATTCATAGTTGTGTTTGTAGGGCTATTAAATTTATAGTTGTTACTGAGTTCTTTTGAATGTTGCTTTAAGTAATTGTGTCGTTTCTTTTTTTAAGTTTGATGTGTCTAATGCTTATGAAAAATTTTCCAGAGAACTTAGAGCAAACTTAATTTTGGTTAAATTCCAAATTAATGTACTTATAGCCTTTTACTCATTTTCAAATGCATTTGATTCTTCATGGTAGTTTGATTACAAGGATGTTTTGCTGGTATAAAGATGCCAGAGTTGCTGCAGGGCTTTCAAAAAATCATGGAAATAAAATTTTTTTGGTTAACAGATGGCCAAAGGGTGGGAAAACTTTGTTGCTCTGAGAAACCCTCAGAGCTAGCAGTAGTGCATGCTGGCCAGTGTGTGCTGCTTATTGGAGTTTACTGTTCAGTACCATGACTTGTGTTTGCAATATAGGAAAGACAGTGACATGATAGAAGATGATAACGTATAGGCTTTAGAGTTGGGCCAACTGGGTTTGAATTGCCTCTAGGCTATCCTACCAGTTGTGGACCTTTGGGTAGGTTACTTCTCTGAGTTTTTGACTTGAGCTTAAGATGACTGGTCATGATGAAATACATTGTATAGTTCTCAAAACATTGAGGATTCTTCAAAATGGTACCTATTATTAGTATGACTAGGACCCTAAGTTAGAAGGTTACTAGAACATATATTAAGTGATTTCCAGATTTTCATGCCCAAATAGGCTTTCTTAGGCCACCACTACTTTTAGAAATACAGTGGTCCACTTATGACCAGGAAACAAAAATGCATTCCCTGTTTGAAAGAGTTGCTTTTGAGAAGAGAGGAGAAGGCATGAATTAAAGTAGTAAAGGAAATGTATAAGGAAGTAGGAAGACTTTGGGAAACTCTCCACTCATAGCTGATAATTAGAAGTAATGTTTTGGTTACTATGTTAGCAAAAGAATTAGAAACTTTTCATGGGCTTTGCATGTAAGAACTTTGTAAAATTTTTCAAGTTTTGTAATTTGTACGTGTCCCTGCTGCCGCTGTTAAACATTTATTGCTCTTTTCTTTCTTACTCAGTGTCATCTCTCACTGATCTCTGAGCTCCTTATACTTGACTTTGCTAAGGATCTCTTGAGTGAGATATCCTATCACCATCAAGCATCTTGTCCTCAGTTTTGAAACTTGTTTTTATTGGTTTACCAGAGCTTATCTGGCTTTGGCAATTTGGATCATAATCATGTTCAAAAGAAACTGATAACATGAATCAGAGTGTCGTTTTTTTTTCGTTTATGAGAGCAAGGTATACGTATTGTTCTAATGACCAGTGTACTTGTATCCATTAGTTCTCTGCTATAATTCCCCAAGTATGGACAATAAAAATAAAGACTGCGGTCTAATTCTTATAACTTGTTTTATTATTGTTACTTTCCTAAAACCTGATCCTATTTATTAAAAAGGACTTCTATTTAAAAAGAAAATAACAAAAATGAAATACATGTGGAATATTCTTTTATTTGTCCAGTTATTTTAGGCAATTCAAATCTTTCCGACTCAGCAGAAATGTGCAAAGCTCTGAAGCACAGAAAAAAAACAAAAAACTATGCATCTCTATTTTTTTCTTTTTAGACACCAGAATATTTAGTTTAGTATTACATGGAGTATGAAATTCTCTCTTGTTGTTTTTCTTTTTTTTCCCTAGACACTCCTCAGTGTTGTCTAAATTTGATCAGAGTATCGAGACTATTAGGGTATGGATTAGGGTATGGACAACAGGGAAGGGTGGAAAAGGAGGCCGATCTTGAAAAGGGCCAGAGTTGGTAACAAAGGTATAGTGACATTTAAGTACAGATGTAAAAACACTTTCCCATGTTTCCTGTGCACCATATATAAGAATAGTAAATAACTAATTGTTCGGGACAACATTACTCCTTACCAGCTCCTGAATCTGTCCAACACAGTGCCAAAAATTACTCGCTTGTATTATTTGATGACATACTTGGCTACCTTATTTGTAAAGTTTTTAAAAATCTTTTTTTATTTTTGTTTTAATCTGTCGATGAGATAAACTTGTTAAAAATGATCCTTTATGCTTTGTTTTACTTAATAAAGTAATACTGTTCTAGGATAGCTTAGAATTTATAATGCAAAAAAAATCATAGTTCCTTAATGGAACTGGAAGTTGATATTTTCAGCACTGCACCACTAAAGAAGCAACCACAGGGCAAGATGAAATTGTTTATTTGAATAATTTAATGTGCTTTTGGTTGTATTGGTTATATTTTTCCCTTATTGGTAAGTATTCATATACTCATATGATTGCAAAAATCAGTTAAAAATGGGGAAATACTTTAAGCCCATAATCTTTATAGCTAAGGTTAATTATTGCTAGATATGGATTTCTGGCACATCTAGCTAGACTATCAATACTTTTACCTCTTGAGATCATTAATACTATGTATACAGGTAAAATTTTGACTTTAGAGTTTTGGGTCAATAATCACACTTGGGAAATGTTTTTTCTGTATGTCTCTAAATTGCGTCACTTTTCTAAACTGCAATTATAAATTTATTTGCTTATGTCATAGTTTTGCAAGCTGGGTGTTTTTAAATATAGTAATGATCACATTTTTTAAGTGATTTGTATTTCATATACATTTTGTTTTGTCAATAATATGTCCTGAGTGTAAGAAAATAATGTATTCTGAGTGTAAGATAATTTGTTGTTTAGGTTAATTTATAATTTGAAGCACAAAGAGCTGATATTTGTCTAGTCTTGTGATCCGTTATAGCTTCTGGTGTATTTCTGTTATTCAAGCTGGTTATGTTCATTCATTTGAGTCATTATTTCCTATAATAGATAGTACTTTCAAGGTTTTAATTTTCATTTCTGCCCAAAGATAAAATTAATATTTAATGTTCTTCACACTCTAAAATTCTTTGGTTTTTATTATTGGTAAATTTCTGCTTCTTACTTTCAGAAGCAGCTACGTCTTTGCAAATGGTGATAATCTCAATTTAAAAGCACTGGTAACTCTACTTTCCTTGACATGTGGAGAATTTTAGTTCAGGTCAACAGTTGGCCAATGTATAACTTCAGATCAAAGATGAAAAAAATAGAGACCCTCCTTTCATGGAATTTAAAGTATAGTAAACAGTATTTTAGTAAATAATATTTTAGAGGCTTTGCCTTTATAATAGTCTTTGTTCTACCAGACTTGTTTCTTTTGTATCCTAAGACTTGTTCAGTTCTTCCTTTGCCTACACCTGATAGAGATCTAGAGTTGAAAATCTAATCATAAGCCTATCTTTGATGTGTATTTATATTTTGCATCTAGGAGCCAATGTAATTGTGTATATAGGTGGCTTCATCATTTGTACTGTACTTTATTAACTTTATCTTTTTATTATTGAATAATTCATTATTTTGAAAAAGAATGTTACTGTGCCATAATGTTTTATTATTAAACATTATTATTTATTAATAATTATTAATCATTGATCTGATTTTCATCATATGAATATATTCAAGGGACTAAAATAAGGATTTATAATAAAATGCAAAGGTATTATATATGGGCTTAAGGATGTGATCATTTTAATATTTTGGTAAATGGCTGCATTTTAAATGTTTTCAACATTAATACATAGCTTTTGGTAAATGAGCTGGTTTTACACGTACTACTGTGTATGAATCCCTTGTATAATTTTTGGTTTAATAGGTGTTTTATAGAAACAAATGGTCTTCATAGTTATTTATATGTTTCAGATTGCTAAGAAGCCTCGAACACCAACCTCTGGTCCAGTAATCACGAAGCTGATCTTTGCAAAGCCAATTAATAGTAAAGCAGTTACAGGACAGACAACTCAAGTATCACCGCCAGTCATTGCAGGTTATATTTCTTTATAGTTTATTCAGCTGTATATTTATCTTCCTTTTAGGTTTAAAGTCTGTTCTGTCACCTTAAAATGTTTTAGTGAAACAAGTATAGCTTGTTATTATAAACCAAACTAGTTAATAAGAAATGTTACTCTTATTAAATGAATGCTTTAAGCAAAAGGCGTTATCTCAAAATCGGTCCGTTACTTTAGTCTCCTTAGTTTTTGGTAGAAGTTTACCATGAAAGCAGCAAAGTCCTAAACTCTAATAATATTAATAGTAGCTAACGTGTATAGCGTTCACTGTGTGCCAGGCATCATCCTTAGCTCTAGACATACGGCGACTTACACAATTCTCCGGCAGTCCCGTGAAGTAGGTACTAATAACATACCCCTTTGCCAGCAAGGAAGTGGAGGCACGCGGCTAACAAGTGGCTGAGCGGGAATTGGATCCTAGGCAATTTGTCTCTAGAGCACGTGTGCTAAGCCTAACAGATTTAAACTAATACACATGAGTGCAGTATTTCATGGTTTCTGTTTGAATTTTTGGTTTCAGCATTTTAATATATTCTATATGTAGTTCTCTATGAACAGAAAATTGTCACAATGATAGTAATTACTTAAGTGATAACAGATTTTAGATATATTACTTTTGCCAGCATACGCCTTAGTGTGGCCCAGTTTTCTTTTATTTTATACTTTAAAGTTTGTCATCACCAGCACCTGTACCACCTCAGAAATCTTGACTTCAAGTGTACCATTCTCTTTATTCTTCCAGTTTACTTGCCTTTATACTCTCGATACTGTAGTTCTCTGGCGTTGACATCTCTGAGCCATTGCTTCTTCCATTTTCCCAATAATCAACCCCTTCCTGTCCTCACAGTCTTCCTGTCTGAAGATGGAGTCCGTGACCATCACTCCTTTGCAAACACCGTGGATTCTCTTTCCTGTTTCTTTCTCTAATGTCTTGGTTGAGTCCAACTCTCTTACTCCTTGTCTGGCTAGCAGCTATGCAAGCAGCTCGGTTCTTCTAGGGAAAAATCACACGGCCATAGGGACTGGTCTTTAATTCAGAGCTATACTACATTATTCTTTTCACCAGTTATACGACCATTTGTAATTTCCATTGAGCTAAAGGCTTATATGGAAGTACCTTCAGATGGTAGACTTTTGACTAGAGACTTTCAAATTAATTACCCATCGCTAGAATGTATATTCTTGATGAGGGAACCTCAAATGTTAACTGATCGTCCCTAGCATGTATTTTAAAACAACCTACTACTGCCTTTAATAAATTTCAGACGTAGCAGTGGGCAACTCTGAAGTCGATGGCAGTGGTTTGTCGTTTCCCTGTGGCTTTGGGTTGTATGTAAGAAGACTTCTCATCTTAGCTCGTGAGAGAAGGGATGGAAAGATTACAGCATCAGGGCAGCGTTGAGCGAGTGCCTGTTCTCTTTCTCGTTGGGCCCTCAGAAGGGATTTGTGACGTATAGGAGGCTACTGTCTCCAGGGCTGTCGTGGGAGGCAGGCATATTGGAGAGGGATTGGGTTTGGAGCTGGTTTAGGACGTGGGTTGCGATTGGCTGGAAGTGAGCAAGGCTTGGAGGTATTGATGAAAAGGGGGCCACTGGTCCCCTGAGAGGTTTTGGGTAGGTGGAGCGGGTTAACTGGAAGAAATGTCTCAGTGCAGTGTTCTCTACTGTTTTAAGTTTGAAAGAGTCCCTGAAATCTTTAGTTAATGGGGAGGGGAGCATTGTATGCTAAACAGTTGTGGTATTTACACAAGAGTCTGAATGAATTTTTGGTGAATGTTCGGAGTTCACCTTGACTATCGTAGACTGTCATGGATGTCAGTGCTTGGTCTTTGGGTTGTGTATATAATATGTTGCAGACTAATCGTAGCTTTGCCTCTTAATTGCAGACAGACTTAATAGCCCTGCAAAATGCAGAGATAGACATCTGTTGAATTTCACTAGGATTGTTGGCGTTAAGTTCATTTTAGAGGGATAATTTCTATTTTTAACTAGTTCCTTATAGCCTTTTAAAATTCATATAAGCCAAATTTTAAAGCACCAAAGTAGCTGTCCTGTTGAATTAATTATATCACAAGTAGATTCCATCAGTGCTAACGCTGCAGTCTTTATACACGCACGTTTTCATTGCTGCCAGCGCTCTTTCGAGTACATCGGGCTTGGTTTTTAGTGATTTTTGGGCTTCTCATTGAAGATGGGCATCTTTTTCTATCTTTTGGTGAAGATAAACTTATATTAATATTTGTACATAAGTGATTTTTCTAAAATACAAGTCTGATTTTGTCACACACTTGCTTAAAATTTTCTTGGCCTTTCCATTTCTTGGCCTAGATCTGTCAGGATTAAGGTCAAACACCAGCGCTGTTTTAACAGTAAAGACATTTGTGATTTAATGCATTCCTTTTTTATTTTCACCTTCTGTCAGTCTCAGACCTACTGATTTAACTTATTTTAAGAGATCACCAAATGGATTATGTTCTCTCAGGACTTAGAATCTTGGCACCGTTCGTTTAACCTGGAATGCCTGTCTTTGCTGTTCCCCGTGGCTAACTCATCCATTTTATCTTTTGGATACTCATCCTGGAAGTTTTTGACTTCTAGGTTTAGTCAGGTACTCTTACTCTGACCCTTTCCTATATATTATCTTAAAAGTTAGTTATACTTACCAAGTGCTTGTCTTTAATTAAACTTCTGTTAAAATTCACACTGGCTCTTTTTTCTTTTTTTGAGGTAAGGCCTCACTGTGTTGCCCGGGCTGTTCTCGAATTCCTGGGGGAGCGATGCTCCCGCCCTTGCCTCCCGAGTGCCTGGGACTCCGGGTGCAGCGGCACCGGCTTCCCACACTGTGTTGCAGCGCTTGGTTTTCTTGTCTGTCTCCTCTGCCACGCTTGTGATTTTTCTTGATGGTAGTTTCTGTTTGTTTTTTGTTTGTCATCTAGTTCTTTTCTAAAAATATTAATTTATGTTTTAAACATTACAGTAAAATGTACCGTTTTAACTATTTTTAAGTGTCTAGTTCATTGGCATTGAGTACATTTACATTGTTGTGCAGCCATCACCACCATCCATCTCCAGAATGTTTTTCATCTTACAGAACTGAAACTGTCCCCATTAAGCACCAGCTCCCTATTCCTCCCTGCCCTGCAGCCCGCGGCAGCCACTGTTCTGCTTCCTGTCGCTGTGATGTCGACTACTCTGTATACCGCATCCACATGGAAGCATATAGTATTTATCCTTTTACTGCTGGCTCGTTTCACTGAGCACAATGTCCTCAAGGGCCACCATGTTGTAGCCTGTATCAGAAGTCCCTTTTTAAGGCAGAATAGTGTTCCATTGTGTGTTTGCACTGTATCGATGGTAGTTCTTTTGTGTCGTTTCTCTCTCTTTTCACCCCTCCCTGCACTTTCTCCCTCTCTCCAGTACGTCGCACGGTGTCTGGCACTTAGATGTGGTTCAGTGAATGTGGATGGTTGAGTGAATATGCACGTCCTGGAGGTGGTGTAGTGGTGTAGTTTTTGATCATGGCTCTTCATTGATTTTCTCTGTGATTTTGGGTAAATATATTATTTGTTCATCTTGTTTCTGTAAAATGTAGGTACCAGCCACCTCACAAAACTTTTGGGATCGCTAAATGGGTTCTAGAGGTTCTCATTATCAGAACTCCCACGGCGCAAGGTTGCTTCATGGGAGCAAACCTCATCGCTATGCGAAACTATTCATTAATGAATTCATCTCATATAGAATGTGGCCTTGCTCAAATGATCTAACTTCTTGCCCCAGCCTGGCTCGGCTGCAACTTTTTGGAACATGTCCCTTCTGATTCTTGGAGAATAACTGACGGTAGAATATTAATGCTGGTAAATTGATTTCAAGGTGAAATTCAGTAACTCGTGTACTTGCTTGAATCTGTCTGTGGAGCTGAGGATAAATAAGGATTTGGAGGTTAGATTAGATAATCAGAAATGCTATCTAGGTGAAAACCAAGCAGACCCCTCAAAAAAAAAATAAATAACTTAAATTTCAAAGGATATAGAGGTTCTTGGGAAAATTGATGAAATCTTGAAATATTTTGGCAGAAATGACCTGCCAGAATATTCTAACGATCATGTTGTGCCCATCAAGCAGAATCTATGTCATACATATTTTCAGAAGAAACCTTCCCCGCCACCAAACTCAACAGCTGATTTTTTACTTTGTTCATCCTGAGGGTTTTGTGCAGTTGTGGTTATGAACTGAATTTTTTAAAAATATAAGGCAAAAAAAGTAAGTGAAACTTTTAGTTTTCTTTGTTATTTACAATGAAATTTTTGTTCCTGTTTTAAGTGAATTCACTCTAAGTGGCCTTTTTCTGGTATCAGTTATCCTCAGGAATTGAGGATTTTCTGTGTGAACATTTTCTGAAAGGTATGTAATTCCTAACAAATATGAGATTATAGCAATGACTATAAATGGTGAGCATTTTACGACACTATGCCTTTATTGGTAATTTCTTTTCTTAACTGAATGGTCGTTGGGCTTTAGGCTTATCTCACAGGTATTAGTTTTGGAAACCAGAATAGACAAACATGTTCCTTTAGGCGGGCTCAACACTTTGGGGTGGCTTTCTAAAAATATTCGATGTAGATTCATTTAGTTTATATAGAATTGACTTTATCTAGTTATGATGTATTCCGGTTTTTAAAAACCCAGCAAGATGGCAATAAAATTAATGTAATCATGTACTGTAAAAACAATTTGAAAATTTTATTTAAAATATTTAAAGACTTCATAAGTGAGAATAAAACTTGATTCACTTTTTCAAGAAGAAGCTATGTATACTTTGGTGGTGTGATCAGGAAAGACTGCCCAGAAATTGCTAAGTACCTAGTTCTTTATTTTTGTTTAAGGGAAAAATCCCTTCTTTCTCTCTCTCTTTCCTTTTCTCCCTGTCTTTCTTCCTGCCTCCTTTGTTTCTAGCTGTATCTGTAAGTTCAGTCGGAGCATCTAAAGGTTAGAAATGATTTTAGATAATTTAATTATCTCCTTCCTCTACTTAGATGCTTAACGTCCCTGTTTAGCCATCGGACTTGATTATCCAGCGTCTGTTTGGAACACCTTCAGTGACTAGAACCTCACTCGTGTTAAAATAGTCATTGCAATTGGAAATTTTTGTTAGCAGTTTTTTCTTAGTGCTGAGCTGAAATTTTTTTCTGTTCCTATACATTCGATGTGATACAGATTGATTCTGATCCTTCCACCTGACAGCCTGGATCAGTCAGGATAATCTTGGTCTTCCTGCCAAAATAACTATCTCCCATCTTAAAAGGGTAAAAAAAACCTCAAAGTTTTATTTTTTTATTCATGCTTAACGATTATCCACAAGCCCATTGTGGGCTCAGAGTGGGGCTTTTCTCATACTCACTCAGGGACACAGGCTGAAGGACCCAGTATCTCAGATGCAGCAGAGGAAAAGAAAGCTTTAGAAGGTCTTCCGTAGGTAGCAGTATCTCCTCTGGCCCAGAGATGACACATGTCACTTCTGCTTGTAACTCATTGGCCAGAAGTAGTCGACTGACCCCAGCATGACCACAAGATAGGGAGTCGGGGAGGGTAGACGTGCAAGTGTAGTTGCGCTGTGTGCCCAGATGGAGGAGAGCGGGAATGCTTGGTGAGCGGCACTAATAGCTATCACACAGTCTTTCAAGAATTTGGAGATCTGTCACGTCTTTGTATTCCTTCCTCGCCTAGGATAAATTCCCAATATTTCAATTCAATGTAATATGACCTCTAATTCCCTAACCATCGAGACATGCTGTAATCTTCCTTCCTTCCTTCTTTCCTCCCTCCCCTCCCCTCCCTTCCCCTTTCTTTTCTTCTCTTCCTCCCATCCCTCCCTTCCTTCGTTGCTCTGTCACCTGGACTACAGTACAGTGGCATCATCATAGCTCACCGAAACCTCAAACTCCCGGGCTTAAGCTTTCTTCCTGCCTCAGCCTCCTGAGTAGCTGAGATTATAGGCAGGTGCCACCATGCCTGGCTAATTTTTAAATTTTTTGTAGAGATGGGGTGTTGCTATGTTGCCCAGTCTGGTCTTGAACTCCTGGCCTCAAGCGATCCTCCTGCCTTGGCCTCCTAGGGTGCTGGGATTGCAAGCATGAGCCATTGCTCCTGGTGTCCCCCACCCCGCCCACCCCGCCAAGACAGGGTCTCGCTCTGTCGCTTGGGCTGGAGTGCAGTGATGTCATCATAGCTGACTACAACCTCAATCTCCTGGGCTCAAGCGATCCTCCTGCCTCAGCCTCCGAGTAGCTGGCTCTGCATGTGTGCGCCACCGCTAGTTTTTCAATGTTGTTCCTGAAGGGTATTGTCCGGAAGGGAACACAGTATGGAATCTGGCCAGTGTTGATGAGAATATGAGCAGAACCGTTCATTTGTAGAGTTTATGTAAACTAAGATATTAAGTGTTGCTAAGAAGCATTGTTTTGTCTGCCTAGGTTTACCACAGTTCATTAGGGACTCGCTTAAGTGTTTACGTTCATATATTGATATCTGTGAAATAGTGAACATATTGTATATGTGTACACTCCAGTCCTTGTAGGCGTAGACCATCATCACGTGATTTTTATACCAGTATTGTAAAAACTCGACCTGACGCGCTGCCTCTCATTCGCAGGTAGGGTCCTTTCACAGTCTACTCCCGGAACCCCCTCCAAGACCATAACGATATCTGAAAGTGCTGTTATCGCATCAACTTTAAACTCTACGACACAGACACCAAATAAAATAGCCATCTCACCTTTGAAATCGCCAAATAAGGTAAAAAATAATAATCATAATTAGCCACAAATACCAAATATCGTGGTTGATGCCTTTGTTTTCTTACTAGTTACTTCAGATACTTCAGTTTTAATATATTCCCAAGCAGGTAATAAACATTCAGTGAATGCTGGATTAATTTCACAACCAAGGATGTCTGACAGATGAAAAACTTACTTTAAACACAGAGTAACATAGCAATCATTTTGCATGTTCAGATGACTTCCACGGCCCATATGAATGTGGGCACAACAAAAATCTTTTGAATAAAGTAATTACGTAAGTGTTAATATTTTAACATAATTATTATCTTTGGGGAAGGCACATGTATAGTGACTGTGTGAATATAAAATGTTAAATGTAACTTATTTTTTAAATGGAGATCTGAGCTTTTGCTGGGTGACAGGACCCAGAGTACCAGAAACTCCCATCACAGCTAGTAACCATATTATCAGTGTTTTTAAGCTTAAGTGCATTTCATTGAAAGCATTCAAAAGTTTTTCATAATTTATTTTCATTTTAAGGTGGCTAAGTACCTATATCATTTTACGCTCAGGTAAAGTAAGTAGTCTAACTCGCTTTCCTAAAACATATAGATGTCAGTATACTAGCATAACATTTTCAGAAACGGTATGTTTCAAAGACACTATTTAGGTGGAAAGCCAAGCATTATTCTGTAAGCTGCTGCCCGTGTGACTCTGGAAACATTCTGCCCTTTGTACCTGGATGTATTACTGTGCATAATAGAACAAACATTAAACATTTGCCTTACATTTTTAAAATGTCCACCTATTGGTTTCTGTTTTAATGAGGCTTGAATATAATGTACAAATATGTGTCTCTTACCATTTATGAAAGTGGGATTTTACCTCCATAATAATATAGGTAATTTTTTTCCTAAATGGGATGAAGTCAGCAGATATTTGAGAGCTTACTATGTGCCAGGCATGGTGATAGACATGGGGGATAAAACATGAATAAGATAAGGTTTTTTTTTTTTTTTTTTTAAATTTAAAGAGGTTTATTCTGAGTCAAATTTGAGGACCATGACCCGGAGCCATGCCCAAGAAGCCTTGAGCAAGTGGACTCGCTGTGGTTGGGTTACGGTTTGGTTTTATACGTTTCAAGGATAAGGTTTTTAATGTCAAGGAGCTGAATAAGGGAGTTAGACTGAAACATTGAAATTTGCCCTACAAAATGATAACGGTCCTGAGTGGATTGATGAGCTCTGCTGTGTGTGTCAGGGAAGGTTTATGAAGAGGAGGCCGCTCTTGAAAGGTCTTAACCTTAAAGGTGGCTTGGACTTAGCTGTGGATGAGCAGAAGGACTTTCTGGATTGAGGTGTTACTTTACATAAAAGTGCGTCCCTTTTAGGGAGTGACATTGTTCTGGCAGGGTGCTGAGGTTAGACGGAAGGTCTCATCTTCGGGGAGTTTGGATTTTATTGTTCTTAAAGACTTTCCATGACTTCGCATTGCATTTAGGACAGTGGCCGCTGCCCTCGTCTGCACACTGGGATCGCCTGGAGAGTTTTAGTAAGTACCGATACCTGGTTCTCATCCCCAGAAATTCTGCTTTAATCTCTCTGGAGTTTGGCCTGATACCAGGATTTTTTAAAGCTCCCGAATCAGCCTAGATTGAGAACAGCTGCTCTAAATAAGACGAGATTTGCATTTTTAAAAAGATGGCTCTGTGGCATTGTGAAGGAGAGGCTGGAGGAAGATGAGCCTGGATTGTGGGAGAGATCAGGTCGGTCAGTGAGTCTCAGCCTTGGCTGCGCTTGAGAAGCACCGGGGACCACTTGAAAAAACGAATGGCTGGACCTTACCCGATGCCGTTTAAATTAGAATCTCCAGGCTGGGGCCTCGGTATTAGATTTAATATTTGTGAATTCTAAAGTCTAGGCCAGGGTAGAGAATCACCAAGTTAGACTGTTGTAGTACTTCAGGTTTGAGCTAGACCAGTAGCTCAGGGGCTAGGGAAGAACAGATGTGTTGAAAGAGGTTTAAGACTTAATAACTGGACATCACCATCTTAGAGAAGGGGGCATGCGAAACATCTGTAATTAAATTCTAGATTTAGCATTTAGCTATTCATTCCTTTATCCCTTAATTATCTTATTTTTTTAATGCACTCCAAAGTAAGTTGCACATGTCAGGTATACTCTTCCCCGGTAGTTCATCAAGCAATCAACTAGAATTCACTATTAGTTTAGAAGGGTTTTTTTTTTTTGAGATAAAATTTACACATACCAAAATGTGAAAATCTTAAAGTTACCCTTGGATGAGTTCAGATAAAATGCATACATTTATGCAATTCAAACCTTTACTAAGATAAAGAATGTTGTTATTGCCCAGATAGTTAACATTTAAAAAAATTTTCCCAAGCGTTTCTGAATGTATCAGGATAAATAAGGCACTTATCTTTTGATAGGTTTTGGTAAAAAGCCTTTTTCATACATTTCCTAGAAATTGAGAAAATGAATGGCTGCAGATTATTAAAAATTCTTTTGCTTGTAGTTCAGATTAGGTTCCAATATTTTTCTTTCTACTAAGTTGAAGAAGGACTTCAGTGAATTCTCAGATAATAGGAATGTAATTGTTGCTGAATTCTGTTTTACTCTAGCAATGTGTAATATTCATCTATGGATACAAAAAGTAATTTTTTAAAATGAGTCCCATACATCCAATAAGAGATACATTCCAATAAAATCTTTTTATGGTGTAATATGTTTGTACAAATTATTTGTGTTGCTTTAGTTAATTGTATAGAATAATCATATTGTTAACTCAATCCAGGTGAAATTACTTAATTTAGAACAATGTTTTTAAAATTTCTCTTTATATACATCTTTTTGTTTCCAAGAAGTACGATGTGCTCTTTTTGAGGAAATAGTAGAGAGCAAAAATGGATGTGAGAAACCTAAACTCTGTGAGGGTGGAGGAAGGAGTATGAAGGAAGTCAGTCAAATAATTACACAAACATATACGTTTGCAAAACCAAGAAAAAATACACGATGGTGTGATAGCCTATGTAAGGTGATTCAACTACAGATGAAGTGGTTTGAGAAGGCATCCCCGAGCTAGGGTTTTATATGGGTATGAGGTAGAGTGAATGTCAGCCACAAAAATAAAGGACTGGAGGTGAAATAGACATGCTGTGCACATGGGACAGTAAGACAACTACTCTGATTGGAATTACTAATGCTTTGGAGGGAATGGAGAGAAAATAAACATAGGGCCACTTATGGATAATCTTCAAAACAAAGCAAATTTAGGCTTAATTTTGTTATCAAACGGAAACTCTTGGGATGTTTCTAAGACGAGATATAATAAAAATGTGACAGTGAAGTTTGTAAAATGTTAGTTAGGCAATGTCTGCATGGTGGATTCGAGACAGGTGGATTCTGGAATCCTAAAGCTGATTTCGAGTGTGTTTTGCAAATGTCCAGGCAGGAGGTGATCTGAGTGATGCCAGTATTGCCAAGTTGAAAATTAGAACAGATTCGGAGAAGTGGTTCTAGAAGTTGATTGCTTTTGCTTTTGCTGTGAGGCTCTCACATGATTGGTACTAAATGCAATTTGAACTGAAAGGGACCCATTTTCCTAATAAAAGATTAGTAAGAGTTGGAATTGAGGCGACCACAGGTTACAGGCTCCACTGGTTCTGTTGTAAGAATTTTTACTGTATGTAGCTCCTTATAGTGTTACCCATTAGCTGGGATAAAGGAGCAAAAGAATAAATGAGTAAGAGATTATTCTTTCTACCGTGTTGTGTGTATTGGTTTCGTTTTTTGTCTTTCTTATGTTGATTGAATACCGATGGGGTCTCATTGCTATATTCTTTTAATGTTTTTACTATAGAAATTTAGAATATATTAAAACATTAGAATAGTATAATTAACCACCATGTACCTTTCATTATCCAACTTTAGAATTATCAGCTTGCCTTGTTTTCATCTCCCCACCTCTGATTTTTTAAGTTAAGCATGTCATTTCATCTGTAGATAGTTCTTTATGTATAAAAGATAGGGATGCTTTTTTGAAAACACTCATATTCTTTTCTTTTTTTTTTTTGGGCGGGGGGACCCTGTCTTGCTCCACCACCCAACCTACAGCCTAGGGTACGTGGCATTTTTATAGCTCACTGCAACCTTAGACTCCTGGGCACGACCTAGGACTACAGATGCGCACGACCACACTTTCGGTTAAGCGAATGGGCTTTGGAGAAGGCTCTGCTGCTTTTTAGCTGTGCGCCACTGGGGAAGTTACTTAATCTCTGTGAACTTCAGTTTTTTCATCTAAAATGGGCATTATTGATATTTTTATCAATACAAATATCAATACAAATTTGTACTATTCATCATGTTATTATTTATACTTTATATAATGTAACTCATTTAATCCTCATAATGTGGCTGCTAGATTTAAATCAGATAATCTTTAGTTTTTAGTGCTGTAACTATTATTGTTTCTTAGTGGGTTTTCCCCATTTTCAGCTAATATAGCAAGGACTGTGTCTCTTGCACCATTGTGCATATTTGTCTCATAGGTTGCTGGATTTTTCAGTAGCTTCCATGTTTATACATTCTATCGTTTTTCTTATGCTTTCTGTTTTCATTTCATTCACTGACTGCTACAGCTATTGTTATTAACTTGATTTTGAATCTGCTGTTTGATGCTAATATGTGAATTATTTATTTCCATTGACTGTAGAGTTTCCAAACTAAATGGCATTCTTTTTTCTTTCCACTGGGCTTTATGAAAATGTTCCAAAATTTCAGAATTGTTATTTGATAAATTATCCACGTAGTGAATATAGATTTCTTCCGCCATATGTCAGTTGTCTTCTAGCATGAGAGCTTTTTATAGAATAGGTGGGGATACATTCTTTATAAAATAATACTATATAACTAATTAGAGACTCTCGTTTGAACTTTGTATGACAGTGTGTTCTACATTGGTTAAACATCAGTTAGGGACATCTCAGAAGACTCAGTGTGTTCTGCTCTGCCTGTGATGATTCATTTTAGCCTTTGGGGAAGTCCTGTTGCTTTCTGTCAGACCGATGGAAGGGATTAATATCAATCCTCAACTTTTAAATGATTAAATCATTTTAATTAATTGAAATCATTATATTTACTGAGACTTGATTCACCCCAAATGAGTTGCCCTCGACAAGTAAAATTGGGGCAATTTTGGACTGAATTTGGCCTCCTGCTCGTATGCTGGTGCATACTTTTGTACCTAGGGAGTATTATAAGCTGTTCAGAATGGACTAGACTTAGTAGAGGTGTAAGATGGGCTTTTCTTTTGGGTTTCTTTCTCCTGTAGAAGATGGGAATATCAAATTTGTCATAGTTAATTTGGTGGGTAGTAATAACACCAACTATCTGTATCCTCTTTTCTCCGTATTAAATATGGGGCTTAATTCTGGGAGTTTTAAAATCATCCTTTTCTTATAAATTTTACCTGGTATTTAAAAAAACTGTGTAAGTTCTTACAAATTAAGTAATAATGTCTTCATAGCAAGTCACATGACGTGGACCACCAAGGAGGTTCTCTACTAGAGAAGAAAGGTGGAACTCATTACTTTTGGTTTCACTCCTGTATTCATTACTGTTCTTTTCATTTCTCTTTGAACAGGTTGTTTCTTTCGGCAGCTTTTGATGAAATACAGGAGTATACTTTGTTACTTGAGAGACCGTCACAAATGACGAGGAGTAGGGAAGTCAGACCCCAGATTAACGACAGCCATGTTGTGTTGTTTACTAGGCAGTGAAGTCAACTGTGCAGACCATCACTGTTGGAGGAGTGAACACATCCCAGTTTAAGACAATCATTCCTCTGGCAACTGCGCCCAATGTCCAGCAGATCCAAGTGCCTGGAAGCAAGTTCCATTATGTGCGACTTGTTACGGCCACAACAGCCAGTAGCTCAACCCCGCCAGTTAGTCAGAATCCCAGTACAAACACTCAGCCTCTTCAGCAAGGTCAGTAACCATTTTTTTAAAATAGTAATTAATGCTTTTAACATTATTAAAGA
>RJWJ010022491.1:0-26531 GCA_004363605.1 Indri indri | reverse complement strand
CATCTCTTCTTTTTGGACTTTTTAATATAAGCCATTGTATTAATATGATAGTATTTCCTCTATCTTCTTGTGTTAATTGAATATTCTACAGCAAACACATGTTAGTATTATTATCTTTATTTTTACAATAATACTGAAAATTAGATATTGTGATCCTCAACCTATAGATAAGAATATCAAGATTCAGTGGTTAAGTTAGTTCTGGATAATTATACAACTTATAAATGAAAGTCTCAATATTAAAACATAGATCTACCTGGCAACAAACATTTATCTTTACCTACTTTCATCTTTATATTTACTTAGAAAATTATTGGTAGCTAGTCAATTTCTAAAGGCTTGGATCTTGCCTATATAAGCATAAAGTAGGATTATATCACGAACTCTTCTCTGATTATGTGCCCCTTTGTTTTAGTACAGTGTTAATCCTCTAGGGAGATTATCAATAAATCTCCAACAAATAAAGTTTCAAAATAGTTATTTATGACTATTATTTATTATAAAGGTTAATGATGTTTTAACTCCCTGGAAAGAGGAAGGTCCTTATAAATAACTTCTAAAAAAAATGCTGTGCAGACATTTTTGTTTGCTACATGTTTTAAACTTAAACTCAATATTTTCCTCAAATGGTTTTTAAAAAGATCCAATTTGGCATCTGGCAAAAGGTTATTTCAGAAATAATTAAGTGAGGTGGTGAACTGTGCACACAGGGTAATCATTTTGCCAAAATATCAGTATTCCCTAGAACTTCGTTCCTGACTTTGCAGATTTTCTTTTATTTTTGACTATTCAATTTTTTTTTTGCCAGCTTAAGACCTAAATATTATTGTTTCCAAGGGCAAGCCAGTGTGACTACATGTAAGTTACATACAGATTAATGCTTTCTCTTTCCTACTGATAAAATCTCTTACTAAAATGAGATTCAAGGATTATTTTTATTTTTAACGTAGGCTAAACCCTGGTTATTTGCAACAACAACCATGACAATAAATAAATCTCATTGTACATAATATGAAATCTTAAAATCTCATTTTATTAATTGAAAACCAAATTACTTGAAGAAGAGATTTAAGGATTAATTTCCAAATCAGTTTTTAATCTTCTTTTTCATTTTTCATTATAGTGCAATAAAAATTTATAATAAAATATAGTTCTTAACCTTTAATAATTTTTCTTACTAAAATAATTTAATTCTAAGGAATCAAAAGTACTATATACCTGAGAAACAGATCAGAATACAGAAATTTATGCAAATAGTTTTGGAAGCATACATTACACAATTAAAGTTTTAAAACACATCAAGTTCAAGATGATGCTATTTATGCAAAAATTGTGAAATGTTGCATTATGGTAGAAAGTGCACTGACTATGGAATGAGAAGGTCTTAGTTTGAAACTAGTTAGTTTGTGACTGTGTAAAATATGTGAGTCAAACTACTTCTTTGAAAATGACACTTCATACTTTTAAATTCCTGTTATATTAGAAAAATAGCCTACAGAGAATGCGTGTATGTTTATTCCAATATACCAAATTTATCTCTGTCTGGCTAATGCTGTTAGAAAATATTTAAATTAAGTATGTAGAAATCAATTAATATAAATTCAAGCACTTCTTGAACTTGATGCATCTAATTTAGAACCTGGTAATTTGAAACTACTGCACTGACAGCATTGACACAAAACCAACCACGTGCAGTCCTGAAATTAATACAGTTGTGAGTAAAATGACAGCTACAAAAGGAGATAAGCCTGTTACCCAAATCTTTTCAAGCATCTCTTCCTAAGATTATCTGCCATGCATGAGAACCAGGCAATTGAAAAAAACAAACAAACAAACAAACAAAAACACCTAAGGTGTTGTTTTCTCAATCAAAGTTATTGTTTCCTGTGGTGCCATCATTTACTTGAGAGGGAAATGACCAGAGCACAGAGGCCAGTAAGTAAGGAAATAGTCTTCGGGCAGAAATATTTCTGGATGAGATCTTTGCCTGTTGGTACCTGGAAGTGAATCTAAGGAAGACAACAGATCTTTTAATGAGCTTTTGAAGAAATCACAGCTTCGCCTGTAAAAGCCTATGACAATTTGACCCTTAAAACTCCACCTGGGCCTCCAATTTGCTCCAATATGAATCAGTCAGAAAGAAATGTGCAGGTCCACAAGGGGTATACTCTCAGGAATCAACTTCTTCCATATCCACTGTGGGATAAAGGATATGGGAAAATACCCCAGAAGTTAAAACCAAGGGTTACACATAAAAAAATGGATAGGGATTCCATTCCTTCCAAAGAGCTAAACCAGCAGCTCACTGAAGAACTTGTTCTATTTTCAGAACAGGAACTCTTGTTAGTCACCACCCAATAGGAGAGTTCATCTTTATTGTTGATCAGTTATTTCTGTATTTGTCACTTCTCTCTCTGGATGTGAATTCTTATTCTGCTTATTTTTTTCCTCTTGTATTACTGTTTCTACACATGATGGGAGAGACAGATTGCTCTTATTTTATAATTTTCTAGGCCATGAGAGCCACATCTTCACCTGATGGAGAGGCCCTGACATCACCCTGAACCTCAAGGTAGGTGTAGTCTCTGACAGGTTTGGGTGGTAGTCTCCTTGGTAAGTTGTGTGTAGGAGGGATGTGTGTATTCTCTTTTTGTATAAAAGCATGAACCTGGATATTTAGATATTCGAAGGGTAGACTGTGGCAGAAACAGCAAGTTGTACTCCCAGTGTTTTCTCCTATTATTTTTCACAGGGAGAGAACCTTGATTTTTAGCTGGACACATTGTCACCAAAAAATAAAGACAGCTATTCCAGTATCATTTTCAGCTAGATGTAACTAACAGACTAAGTTCTTATTAGTGGAACATGAGGGGAAACAGAGGTAGAGTAATTCCTTTCCTCCCTCTTGCATTCTATTGCAACACTCTAGCGTTGGGAGGTCTACAAATTAGGAATCTATATCTACAGATAACTTCATGGACAAGAGTTTACGCACAAACTCTGAACTGGTAAGATAATTTTCAATATTTCAGTATTGCTTAAATCAATCTTTCATAAACTCATTTTATAAAATGAATTTAAGGCATATGACATGATGTTCTGATATACATACACATAGTGAAGAGATTACTACAGTCAAATTAGCATATCCATCACCTTCCGTAATTATCTATCATTTGTTTATTTTTTAAATAAGAGCACCTCAACTCTAGCAAATTTGGCAAATGTTTAGTATACAATAAAATGTTATTAATTATAGCCCTCACACTATACATTACATTTCTAGACTTATTTTTACTGCCTAACTGCAAATGTGTACCCTTTTTCCTACTTCTTCCCATTTTATCCCCCTTCCTGTTCCTGGTAACCACTGTTCTGCTGTTCTACTCTCTGTTTCATTTCCTTCCTTCCTTCCTTCCTTCCTTCCTTCCTTCCTTCCTTCCTTCCTTCCTTCCTTCCTTCCTTCCTCTCATTATCATTCAATATTTGTCCTTCTTTTTCTGCCTTATTTCACTTAGCCTAATGTCCTCCAAGCTCATCTGTGTTGTTGCAAATGGCAGTACCTCTCTTTTTTTTTTCTTAAGGCCGAATAATAGTTCATTGTATATATATAGAGAGAGCACAATTTCTTTATCTGATCATCTGTCAGGTGTGTTGGGCACTTATGTTGTTTCCGTACCTTGGCTATTGTGAATAATAATTTCATGTTTGATCTCTACTTGTGTCTGTCTCCCATCTCATAAACTATGTAAAAGGAGAGCAGGTGGAGAGGGTGAAAAAATGTTAAAAGAAGAGAAAATATTAATAGTAATTATGTGGTCCTGGAAATAAAATAATTTATGACCCAGTTGAGTATGTTTGGAGTAAGCTGTCATAACTGTATCAAAAAATGAAAGCAAATTTAGTATACAAAAATTGGGGAGTACAACGCATGTGATTTTGTGGGGGGTGGGGGGAGGTTGTAATTGTTTCTAGGTGAAGAAATAGTTGGGTGTTAGATTTTCTCTCAGAGCCAAGAAAAAACATGGGATGCTTCTAAGTAAAAGAACAATCTCCAATTGATTACAAAAAATTTGTAATCCCTGGGGTCTTCAGTAAGTTTTTGTTTTGTTTTATTCTTCTCTGAAACATCTTTGCAAGTATTTCTGTGATCATTTAAAATGTTTGTTGTTATATTGTCTACTCTTTTAACATATGTCACTAAGATGTTTGGAGGGATTGGAATCTGTGCCCTTGGGGCCACATGGGGCCTTCTGGATCTTTGACTGCAGTCTTTTGACTGAATCCAAATTTTACAGAACAAATAATTTTATTAAAAGGGGTGTGGCAGAGAAAGATGAAGCTTTTCTTGCCTCCTTTGGTGCTTAAAAAAGAACAATCTTGAAATCAGAAGGTTGCAGGTTCCCCAGTACTTAAGACATTACATTTCATATATTTGTTTAAATTTCTGCCTGTGTGAGATCCTAAATGCAAAAACAATGTTTAATTCTTTGCTGATTCAACGCCACCTAGAAAAGTGTCAAGTTTAAAGTCACAGCGATTATGCATTTTGGTTTTATAGGCCAGTTTATATTGCAAAAATATCTTATCATTCCCATATTATTTCCAGACTATTGCAGAAATTCCAACATTTGCTCTAAGAATACATCTCCTAAACTAATTCTTGATATATGTATTGACTCATAATAATTGTCTCATAATACTAATTTTCAGAAAACATATCTCAATTTTGGTTGGGTAAATACACTTCCCACATATATACATAATAAACACAACAGAGGTATTTCCTAATGATATTGGATGAATGGAAAATAGGTTACTGAAATACTTTCTTGACCTTGTTTTCCCTTTTTCTAAATTTCAATTAATAAGTATCCTTCTCAAAATTGTACTTTACATACTGTTTTTTTCCAACTGGGTGACTATTCACCTATTCTTTACGCTGTAGTAATTTAGTATCTACTCCTTTTATTCTACTGAAACCATTCTCCTGTAGATCAGCCATAATTTGCCAAATGCTATCATCAGTAAACATTTCACAATATTTTGTCACGTTGTGAAATTTTCTTTTCTTTTGGCTTTTGTGATACTGTATCTTCGAAGACTTTCTTCTCTTCCTCTCTTACTAAATATTCTTTCTCTTCCCTCAATTCCACACTGACCACTGAACACTGGAGGTGTTCAACTACTTATTTTTAGTTAAGTGAACTTTGGTAGTTTGTGTCTTTCAAGGAATTTGCTATTTCATCTAAGTTATCAAATTTATTTGCATAAAGTTGTATGTAATATTTTCTTAAAATATTTTTACTCTATATAGGATATGTAATGATATCTCCTCTCCCATCTCTCATAATGGTAGTGTTTAATCTCTCTCTTTTTTTTCCCTCTGGATAAAAGTCTGGCTAGAAGTTGTCTCAACTAATAAGGGAAGGGAAAGGTGGTAAGTACCGCTGTTTCTCCAATCTCTGTGGGACAATTCTGAAATGTTCCTTTGTAGGACTTAGAGATTTTTGCACAAAATTGAACCTAGTTTTTCAATACTATTAATTAATATTTGATTGGCCTCCTCTCTTCTCTGTCTTACTTTCTCTACTACATTACTGGTACTTGGATCATGGTTAGCATCTAAGGAACCCAAACAAAAACAGAATTTCAAAACCAGTATCAAGAGAATTCGGGTATTAAATACTATTAAGCAAAACTGGAAAAAAAATCCAAAAAATACCAAAGTTAGCAAAACACCATTATACAAACTATAAACCGAAGGGTCCAAGAATGACAGAGTCATTTCTCCTGAGAATAAGCCTTCTGTCCTATGTAAGATATGACACATTAGGTAGAAATAATAATAGGGTTATTTTAGTCTCACAAATTGGGATTCTGTTTTGTACTAAAGTGCAACTTGGTACAATTTAGTCATCTTTGCTTTGAAAAATATTTCATACCACCAATGCAATTGTTCCAAAGTCATATATTTTCTGTGGAAGTTTGTGGTATATGGAATTTAATTATTATGTAATTTATGTTTTTCTAAATCTTGGTTCCTTCATTTTACTTCTGAGGACACTGTGACTCAGGGAAGTTTTGTACCTCATTTATATTTATTTGATTCTCATCAATAAAGGACATAGAATATTAGAAATATGGCTGAGAATGGGATTCGTGAGTTCCAATATCCAAGGCAAATTCTTCCTGCATCATCACACAGTATTTCTCTTCTAATGGTCAGGGTAGTTCGATATTTTACCCAGTTTAAAGAGTTGGTTTATATATAATTGACTCAGAAAGCATTAGAATTTATACTTTGGTTATATGTATGAAACATAATGGAAGAAGCAAGGAATGTGTATTTAAATTTAGAGAAATAATGACACCTTAGTAGAACATGGTCAATTGATTCATCTAAGTTTTTGCTTCTTCATTTTTTTCTTTAACTCAAGAAAATATAAATTTTAGAATTCAAAGCACATTATGATAATTAAATGGGCAAGAAGCGGGCAAAGTAAATACAATGATTGAGTAACATGGAGAGAAAAATTTATTTGTAGAAAATAATATCAAGAAACTACGTTGTGACTCTATTGGGAAAAAGACATAAAATTGATTTTAAAAATAACCACCTAGATATCATTATTTATTTATTTATTTATTTTTGCCATGATGTATGATACTGGCTTCCTGGAAATATTGGTTTTTGTCAATTTCTAAATTTTTATTAAGATGAAATGGAGAAAAAATTTCAGTAAGCTGAATATTTACATGTGACTATAGTCTATCATTTAAAAAATAACTATCAAAATTTATTTAAATCTTCGCTTACAACTTGTGGAAATTTCTGTTTTACTCTGGATTTTTTTATATTTTATTTTGGGGGGAAGTAGAAAATATTGATTTTAAATTTAGCTCCAAAATAGTTTTTATAACTTGTAGGAATTATTTATGTGTTTGAAGTGAGATGGGCTCAGTCCCTAATGATAATCTCAAGAGGAAACAAAACATAGAACACAGTGATCTGCTCTGGTTTACTGGTAGCCTACTTTATTTACAGCAGAAACTCAGCTTTTCTTTCCTCAGAGTGCATTCAAAAGCAAAGCAGCTTAAAAGAACAAATTCGTCTCCTTAAACTGTGGCTTATAAGCAAGTTAAAATCACCCATTCCGATGTTGTTGTATTCTTTAAATAAACAGAGAAGGCAAGAATATGACCATATGAATTTGCTAGTCGTGCAGATTACAATACCACAGCAAATGAAGGAAGGAAGTGATAACACAGCTGATTTCCTCTATTTAAAAGCATTTAATGGGATCATTCTAGTCTGACTTTCTGGGAAAGAACTTTTCCACCTGACACTTATATTTTGGAGATATTTCAAAATGTAAAATATTTAAGTATTCAAAATAACAATACATTGTAAATATAGATATACATATATGCAAATACATACATAAATGTACATATTTCCTAGCTCATTAAAAACATTGGCAATCCAATAGTAACATGCTTACAGAGTTCCAGCATTATAATCTTTAAATATGATTCTCCATTAAAATGCTTAAATTCTCCTTGGGGAAAAAAAAAAGCGTCATTTTTTGGTGAAATAATAAAATCGATTCTGTGGTAAGGAACATGTGAGATAAACCTGGGAAATGTTGTTACCACCGGAAAGTAACAAAACTCCCTAATCCTAATAGGCACCTGCCAAAAGGACATAAAAAACAACATAAATGGTGTCTCATGGGCCAATGATGGGACAATTCGATCATCAAAAAGAATAATAAATGTGATTGCTTTTCAGACTATTCATATGTAAAAACCAATGAGTTTGATTACGATCCTTAAGAAATGGAAAGGGAAAAACATCTGTTTGGTTACCATTGAACGTAACCAGAGCTCCGGGTCCTTTCTCTGAAAATTGGTAATTAAAAGGAAAAATTAATCACATATTTTTCCATTTCTCTACGAACATAGCTAACTAGCCCTAGTTGACACTAACAGCTAGATAATTTGAGGAATCCAGTGCAAAATGAAAATGTAGGGCCCCTTGTTTAATAAGTATTAAGAATTGCAAGATGGCAACTTCAGAGAATTAAACCAAGCATGGGGCCTTCCAGAATGTGGGGTCTTGTGTGACCGTGTAGGTTGAACGCCCATAAAGATGACCCTGCTAATTAATTTTTTAAAAAAGATTAAAATAAAATGGAAGAATTTCTTCTAATAAATGTGGGGGAAAATAACAGACTTAGATGGATTGCCATTAAACAATAAAATAACTGATTCAGAAATTCAAGTATCATGTGCCTTCTGATGCAATGCGATAGGAAGTAGAGAGCATGAATAGGACGTATCCTTGTAAAACAAAACAAAACAAAAAAACCCTGAATATCAAGAGGCCTAATGCTAACTTCGGTTTCTAGGAAAGCTCAGAAGGAGTGAGAGAAGGAGAGAAGGAGAAAGGGGGGCCAGAGAAAGAGGGAGAGAAAGGGCGAGAGATAAATATTTGTATGACAAAGCAAAATGAGGAGCAATGACTGAGCTGATGGTATGTCTTCAAGGAGTAAAAGACATGATAAAAGGGTGTACTTTTTTTGGATATATGTGTGCCAACTCTGCATTTTATCTCAAGAGAATGAGAACATTATGATTTAGAGATTTATAATAAACTAAAATGTTAGGGCTTAATATTAAGCTCAGCCTTAATACTCATTTGTTCTCCCAGCTATCAATATATTCATCAAAAATGTATTGAACATGTACTGTATGCTCCCTGTGTTATTTTCTGTATCTGTAAATATGAACAGTAAGAAAAAAATGGATAGGGAGATAAGTCAAGAAAATAAACAATTACAATAAAATGTAAAGTTCTTGACAAAAAATAGAATCTGTTTAAGAAAAAATCAACCATATGCAACTTATAGACCTGTTTGTTTCTTATGTAGAATAAATTATTAATAGATGGGAACTTTTAATATAGGTTTGGCATTAGATAACCTCAAAAAATTGTTATAAATATTGTTAGGTAGAATAATGTTATTCTGGATATGTAAAAACTTCCAAATGTTTTTCAGATTTCTAGCATATGCTTTAAAATAATTCAGTGAGAGAGAGACAGAGAGACAGAGACAGAGACAGAGAGATAACAAATGGTATGGATGAAGCAAATATGACAATATATTGATAATTGTGCAATTGAATAGAGGTATAAGTAGATATATGAGGGTTTATTGTACTATCCTTTCTACCTTTGTGCATATTAACATTTTTATAAAATCTGTCAAAACAGAATATATGAAAAAAGCCAGTATGTTTATAGTTACTTTAATACTAATGGAAGAAACTGATAATGCATGATGAATTGAAATAAGTTATATGATTTTGGCAATAACTTTCTAGGCAGTCAGAAATCTTTTTTGATCTGGAAAAGAGTGCCTGTACTTTTGCTCAGTGTTTATTATCAGCTGAGAGCTGAGTTCATGCTCATTGACTGTATGACAATATATTAGGTTTTCTAGTCTAGAGAGTTACCAAGAAGAAATTTGATTTGACTCTGATGTCTAAATGTAGACAAGTTTGAGGAATGAAAGATGACAGAATCAACAAGTAAATACTCCAAATATGGGTGATTTTAAGTGTGAAAAGTGTCCTTTGGAAAGCCCAAGTGTGAAGATGAGGACATAACCCTGCTATGGCCCCTTTTGTCATCTAATTCATAAAGACACTTTTCTCACTGCCTAGGCCTGTGTGTGTGTATATTTTTAATCACATGGATACTTCTTGCCCTAAAGAAGGTATAAATAACTGAAACTGTTTAAAATTGTTTACCTAAAATGTTTAAGTGTCTAAAGAAGTAGGAAATATTCTAAAAATTACATGACAGTTTTGGCCGTAGATTTGAGAAATGAGGTGTTGGGAGTCAGAAGGTAAAAAAAATAGGTATAGATGCTAAGTTGAAGGGTTTTCCACAAATTGTTGGGAAGGTAGTTTAGAAACATCTCATTTCTTCTCCTATGTGTATCATTTATAATAGAGAAGTGAATTGAAATGTGAACAAACTGGTTCCTAAAGCAAATAGTGTGTATGCTTATCAGTAATATAAATTCTTAAAACTACAACTCTTGCAAGAAAATGCTTAGAATTGGTTTTGGCATTGTCCCCCGAAGCTATGTATCAAAATTATTTCTCAATAAAGGATTCATGAAATCAGAACCATCCTAATAGACTGTATTATGAGCAATAAATTCTTCATTTTCGAAGGCAATATGGGTTTTTAGAGGTAGAGTGGTGCCAAAGCAGAAAAATTGGAGGGTAATTGGCTATAATTGGCACCCATATGAGCTGGTAAAAAATTTTTTGCACAAGTGTGGTGATTAAAAGGGTGAGAAATATTTCCCTTACACTGAAAACACAAAAATAATAAAAAACTTTTCTTATTTTATTCTTAAAAAGTTACAGTAATACATGCAAACAATATATATACACACACACATATGTATCTTTTCTTAATGCAACTAATGTTAACTATTTATATAATATGTGATATTTATCAATTAACTCTTTAAATGAATGCTGAACTTCTTCACATTAAAAGCTTATCGGGGCTGGGCACGGTGACTCACGCCTATAATCCTAGCACTCTGGGAGGCTGAGGCGGGAGGATTGCTTGAGCTCAGGAGTTCAAAACCAGCCTGAGCAAGAGTGAGACCCCGTCTCAACTAAAAATAGAAAGAAATTAATCAGACAACTAAAAATATATAGAAAAAATTAGCTGGGCATGGTGGCGCATGCCTGTAGTCCCAGCTACTTGGGAGGCTGAGGCAGAAGGATCTCTTGAGTCCAGGAGTATGAGGTTGCTGTGAGCTAGGCTGATGCCACGGCACTCTAGCCCGGGCAACACAGTGAGAATCTGTCTCAAAAAAAAAAAACAAAAAACAAAAAAAAAGCTTATCGGTGTTTACCAACTAAGAGCTTTAGCCTCTGCAGTCCGTATAACTACTGAAATAATATCTTGTTATAAGGAAAGACTACTTTGTTATAATGTGCAAACATATAGGATAATTTTAACAATATTGAATGCTTCATAGCATGTTTTAAGCTCATCACAAATCACTACTTTGACTATCATGAACATTTGGGATACTTTTTGGCTTGTCTGGCATCTGAATGCTCTGTGACTATTTCGGGAATTCTCTCAATTTATAGGTTTTAAAAATGCCAAGTGTTGACTTTTCCAGCATCTCTTGCAGGTAGGCTCAGGGAAATGCTCTTCCTATCAGATATTACCTGCCTATGAGTTTCAGGGATTATGAGGAACTCTCTGATGGAAATGGAGGTAGCAGGAGGACTGAGTTTCTTGGGCAGCAGAGGCTGTGGTTTCATGGGTAGCACAGAGCATCCTCCGTGCATCATCAGGCACCACCTGAAGCTCTGCATCCGTGGACATGGCACCTGAGTGGACCTATTGTGTGGTAGGATTTGGGGCATTTTTTTTTTTTTCTGTCCATATATCTCTAAAGCTGGTTTGACAGCCTTTCTAGAGATTCTGTGAGCTACCAAATAGCTTTTTATTATAGTTCTTTGCCTCTGAAAATTAGCATAATTTGATTTCTGTTCTTGGAAATTGAAGACCCTGAAATAGATATATGTACCAAAAATGAATCATAGGCTCAGGGGGTATCAGAGCAATCTGGAATTGTGTATCTGGCCATAATCCAAACAAAGAGTAACCTATAAGGCTCTGGGATCCCAGGGCTTGCAATAGTTGAATAGTAAGATTTCATGTGTGGTTACCCATAAGACTACTAGGCCTAATGGCCTTCTATAGAGAAGTATGAAAGAAATGAGTTCAATATGAAAGTTATTGCATTTTAATAGTTTTATTGATTATAATATAAATACCATAAATTTCACCTGGCAAAAGTAAAATATTCAATGATTTTTAGTGTATTTACTAAACATTTGTCCAACTATCACTATAATGTAATTGTAGAACATTTTGATAATCCCAAAAAGAAACCTTGTACTCATTAGCAGTCACTGCCCCCTTCCTTATCCCAGTGCTAAGGAGCAACTAATTTTCTGTCTCTGTAGATTTGCCTACTTCGAATATTTCATACAACTGGGGTCATAAATTCTGTAGTTTTTTCTGACTTGCAAATTCTCGAAAGTCATCCATGTTGTTGCATGTATGAGTACTTCAATCCTTTTCATTGCCCAATAATATTCCATTATATGGATATAGCACATTTCTTTACCCATTCATCAATACACTGCGATAACATGAGCAAGCCTGAAGCTCCCTGTATCTCTTCCTGTTCACAAACCACTCTCCTCCATAGAATTAATCATTATATTGAATTAGCATAATGCTTTCTTGCATTTATTATGTATTTATCCTTAAACAGACAGACTACGTATATATGTGCTCATATTTATATTAGTTTTGTCTGCTTTTTATATAATTGGAATAAGAGCAAATGTATGATTTTGTACTATGCTTTTACACTGAATGTTATATTTATAAAATTTATCATGTTTTTGCTATAGATTATATGATGCTATGAATATTCCTATTGTATAAAAACACATTAAGAGTAATTTGTTTATACAATAGTTTATAGATAATTGGTTCTATTGTACATTTTACATAATTTTAATCATGTTACTAATAAACATTCATTATATACTTTCCGGTATGTGTGTGTGTGTGTGTGTGTGTATATATATATAGAGAGAGAGACATATATATATTTTTTTCTTTCAGGGTACATATACCTAACAATGGAATTTTTGGCTGTTTAACTGAAAAACATGTTTTCATTATGGTGTACCAATTTACACTCTCTTCAACAGTGTATGAGATTTCTGGTAGTTCCACTTTGTCGCTAACACTTAGTATAGTCACACTATTTTTAATTATTTTGTTATTTTATTGAGGTATAATTTACTAAAATTTAATGTATAGATCTTAAGTGCATAGGTTGATGAGTTCTGACAAATGCCTACCTCTATGTAGTCTACATCTCTATCAAGATTAGAACATTTCATCACCCCAGAAAGTCTCTTATCATCAATTAATTCCCACCTCACACTCCTCAGAGACAATCATTGTTTTAAATTTTTATAACACAGGCTGGGCATGGTGGCTCATGCGTGTAATGGCAGCATTTTTGGAGGCCAATGCAGAAAGATTGCTTGAGGCCAGAAGTTCAAGACCAGCCTGGGCAACACAGTGAGACTCCATTGCTGCAAAAAATAAATAAATTTTTACAATGCACATCAGTTATGCCTATTTTTTTGCTTATTAGACCTTCCTTTGAGAAAGAATAGGTGTACCTACTTTTAACTTAATATAAATAGAATTATGCACTCTTTTGTGGCTAGCTTATTTCCTTTAATATAATGCCTGAGACCTTGGTACATCCTGTTTTATGTATTAATTTCTCATTCCTTTTTACTGCCGAGTAAAATTATATTATAAAAAATATAACTCAAATTATTATGTTTTTGTTGAAAACATCTGAAATGATTTTTTTCCCATTTTTTTTTAACTGCAAAGAATAAAGCTCTACCAATATTGCTATACAGGTCGTTTGTAGACATAGGTTTTCAGTTATCAGTGTACAGTTAACACAGCAAATGGTTATCATGATGTCTTCAGACACATCACAGAGACTTGCTCAGTCTTCACTTGTAAACATAGAAAAATTGACATTTCAATTCTTCTGATCATCACTCAAACAACAGACTTTGACTTCCTATGAGTTATTAACGTGTTCCCATAAACTTTTAGACGCTTAGGCTGGACCCAGTAGAAACCCAGGCTACTAAGGTTATTGCAAAAAAACCTTTCAGAGTGGGTTTGACTAAACCACAAACAAAAGAAATGTGAGTAAAGAATGCTCTTTGATTAGATTATTCAACATTGTACATTCAGGAAGGTTGTTTTAACAATGTTCTATTATTCCATTTGAATGGAGCCCACCAGACATGATCTAGATATTCTCTAGAGAGTTAGATTTTAATTTTTAATTTTTGGTGTGGTGTGCTTTATGTGGAGTAAATATATTTCAGCAAACTTCTTTTATATGTAACTTTTATTCCTAATGCACTGAAACAAAAATTTAAAAAGTATATTTTATAAGAAAAAAAACTTAACTTTTTCTCCTCCTCTTAGGAATCTTCTAAGCCTAGAGATGAAGAACAGGCAGATTTGACACAATTGATAGATTTCATTTGAAGGGTTATTTCCATGCTTCATTCTTCTAAAGCCCAATGTAATCTCTCATCCTTCATGGTGGCCAGCCTATGGTATGATTAGTATTAAATACTTTTTGAGGCAATTGTTGATGGCACCCACTGCAAACAATACATCATATAAACATTTTTTGTTCTATTTTCCTTTCACATTTCCTTTTTTTCTCTCTTAATTATTCCTTTCCCATTTTAGTTCCCAATAAATTTAATTGTGTTGGTGGTAGCTGCTAGTAAAAAAAGTCATTTATTTTAAAAGTGAGGCATTATAGTGGCAGTAGAAGATAGTATAAATAGTTAAGTTTTCAAGCTCTGGAATATGACTGCTGCTTCTGAACCTGTATCTTTAGAAAAGTCACTAAATCAGTCTACATTTCAGTCTTCCCCTGAAATCTATTGTCAATATTACCTAAGATACGAGTTTCCTGAGGAATAAGTAAAGTAATGTTTATAAAAACCTAGCACAATTTTCGGCATACCAAATAACACTCAGTATATATCTGCTATATTGTTATTATTACAATTAAGTTAGGAAAACTAGATTCAGAATATTAGGACTATTTTCGGTGCTTGAGTTATTGTCACTACTGCTTTAAAGATGTCTGGGGAAAGAAAAACGTTTAGATACATTCTAACTGTATGTCTTTGATGCTTGAATGGATAATGCATTGTTCTGGCTATTTACAAAGTCTCTTTCACTGAATGATGTCTGGGACTTACAGGACAATATGTCCATCTCTGCATATGGGTACAACAATATGAACGTCCTCTGCCTAAGAAGAGTACTTCCTGGTCCCTCCTCCCAGACTTGCCCTCTCACGGGAAGATTCTGAGTAGAATTAATACAACAAATGTTTGGCACAATATTTACCCTTATCCTTTTTAATGCATCATCTCATGTCTTAGTAAGTTGGTAACTCCACAGCTTGAAAGTTTTGAAATAAAGTAGAATATAATGTAGGCATTTTATTATAAATGCATCAGATATGAGTGCAAAGTTGGACCATATTTAGTGGTGCAGACAGATACCTCATACCCAAACATCTAAGGAAAGCATTCAACATCAAGTTAGCCAGTGCCAAAACCAGATCTAAATTCTAGTCCTAATCTAGTCTTTGAGATTAATAACTTTGCTCTCCTTTGTTGAAGCCTAAAGTTAAATTTTAGATTTAGCTTTCTCATAGAAGTAATGGACTTTATAATGACCCAGTATAATTTAAAATCATACTAGATTATCATATAATAATGATGATAGTAATGATAATAACAGTATATGCTAAATACACTAAATATGCCAATTTTGAGCTAACATACTATTATAGATACTAGATACTGTGCTATGGGTTCTAGATACTGTATGGGCTAAGTAGGAACTTTATTATGGAATTCTTACAGTGAATTTATTTTCAAAAGTAGGCATAATAATACTTATTTTTCATACGATGAAACTATGTCACAAATGAATTTAGGAGCTTGCTAAATAGCACTCAGCAAATAGTAGAACCAAGCTCTTAACATAGGAAGAATGACTTCCCTGAGCCAATGCATGAAAAATATAATGCATGAGAAATATTAATACATAAAATTTATGTGCTGAACCAATTTAATGTGCCACATTGCTTAAGTCAAGTGAGCATTATTAATTGGCCTGGAACTATCTAGTATCTATAAACATTGCACACTTACACATATACACACAGAGGCATACAGGAACACATACACACACACGTGTGTGTATTCATGTTTTAAGTGGGCAATATATTTTAGGTTACAAATAGTCAATACATATAACTTCTAAAGCATAACTCCAATTGAATTCCCTCAATAAAATTTGATAAATAGCATTTCTCGTGTTCAAAATGGCAAATGCTCCACATGGATATGCATGACATTGTTAACTCCAGAAGCAGTTTGGACTGGTTTCAGATAGAGTCCTCTGACATTCTTCCTTTTGATTTATTCTCATTTCTTACTTTTTGGTTCTAAAATAAAGCATTTAAAGGCCTAGAGGTCAATGAAAGAAACCATCCATTTGTCTATAGTGCACATCAGTAGAGTTTCTTGATGTTTGAACAAAGACATTCTGTTAGATACAGAAATGTGAAAGAAAAATAGTCTCTCTTTTGCTTTCTTTCACTGGGGTCGTGAGATGTCAAGAGGTGGAGCACAAACAAATGTACTTGTAATATTTTTGAACTCAAGTAAAAATTAGAAGATTTTGGCTGAAAAATAAAATTTATTGCTCACTAACTTTTACATATTTGTGACTGGGCTCTTTTTATTTTCTTCTAGAAATCTCTCAATCAAGTGATTCTTCCATGAGTGTTTAAATCAAGTTTGAGTTAGTTCTCACAAGTCGAACAAAATTGGAGATTGAAACCTCACTATTATTATTATTCATTCAAGACTACAAATTACTTAATCTTTCTTTATAATTTATACTTGCTGTGTATATAATATTACAGTCCTAGAATTGTTACAAATAAAATATATCATTCAGCTACTGCAGAAAAAACTCAATTTGAAAAGACTAGTTCTTTCCATAATTTTTCATATTTGAGGTGGTTTAATTGCATCATTTTCAGCTATGCTCCAATATTTCTGTATTTCTAGAACATATTCTACAAATAGTAATTAAGTTACATGATAGAAAGAGTAATAGAACCCAGGAAGATATCATTCATGTTAACCTACTTTTTATCTATGTCTATGAAAATAGTTTTTAAGTGATCTACATGTTCACTATGGATTTGGCCCACAGCTGGGCCAAATTTATGAGTAAATTTAGTTCCAAATTTTGTTTTAAAGTCAAATATAAGGAATTTGACGATTTTCCATAGAAATAATGACATATAACATGATTAGTTCCCCAGGCCATCCTTGGTAAAGATAAGATTGAGATTTGAGAAACATAGAGTCAGTAGAAAGAGGAAGGGAAATACTTCTATTTTTAGCAATGTGTTCTACTAGGTAAGCCAGAAAATCTTTCCAGTATATCCAATGACAGATAAACTAGTAATAATTATTATATATTCTTAGCTAAACCCAAAAGAGAGTAAGGAAATTCCCAGTAATACCAGTAATATGCTTTCTTCCCCTGAAGAAAAAGAATAAAAACTCAAATGTTAAGCAAACTTAGAAGCTAAAACTGCCTAAGGACATTTAATGACATTTGAGAGCCGATACTGACAATATATAAGAACCTCTTTGACAGAAAGGCCTTGGCTGAACTGGGACCTGAAAACTGGTGGATCATGAGCAGGTACAAATGTCAAGGGGAGAGGCCAGCCAGGCCAGGACAACAGAAAGACACTGGGGGAGCTAGAAGAGCAGCCATTTACAAACCTGTGCAAAAATATACTACATAGCAGTATATTTCATCACGGTGAATACTAGCCATGCTGACACCAGGGAAATCAGGTCTGAAGTTTTCAATGATCTTGTGGGAAAATGCAAGAAAAGACCATTGAACTGCAGGGTAGAAAACTAAAAATTTAATCAGAACAAAGTTAAAGGACTTGCACTATGTGATTTCAAGTGTCATTATAAAGCATGAGTAATCAATAAGAATGATATTGGAAAAGTTTGTATAGATCAAAGGAATAGAAGAGAATTCAGCAATAGATCCACACATATATGGTCAATTGATTTTAGAGAAAGATGGAAAAGAAATTCAGTGGAAAAAGATGGATAGTCCTGTCAACAAATAATGCTGGAATATTTGGACATGATATACCAAAAAGAGACTGTTGATCCATTTCTTTAAACTCTATATAAACCTTAATTCAAAATAATTCATAGACACCAATTTAAAATCTAAAACTATGAAATTTCTGGAATAAGACAGAAAAAAATTGCTGTAACTTTGAGTTACTTAAAGATTTTTTCCCGTCTACCGGCTTCACCGCTCGGCCATGACTACCGCTCAGATTTTTTTAAGATATAATACCAAAAGGATGATTCATGGATAAAATTCAATAAATTAGACTTCTTTAAAATTAAAATTATTTTATGATATGATAAAATAATTGCATACATAAGGAATTATAAGTTCAATTTTCAAAATAATGCCATATACCATATATTATTAAAAAATTTAAAAATTTTAATATTTTTCATTTTTAGCTTTTTTTTAAGAGAAAAGGTCTCATTATGTTGCACAGGCTGGATGTTCACAGGCACAATGATTGTACAATACAGCCTCCAACTGCTGGGCTTAAGTGATCCTCCTGCCTCAGCCTCCTAAATACCTGGTCCTATAGATGCACACCACTGCACACAGCCATTCAGCATGTTTTCAGGGATTTATTGGTATGTGTGTACAAAAATGCCCCAAATCCTTCATACTTCTTGAACAAGTCAGAAATTTAAAGTCCTTTTTAAAAACAAACTATAGCTAATGGCATGAAACATCATTAGCACCTTAATGAAACCTCAATTATCAGAAAACAAATAGCAGTTTAAAAATGGGCATAAGGCTTGAAGAGGCACCTTATGAGAAATGATATAGGGGTAGAAAATGAGCACATAAAAAATTAACATCCTTAGTAACAGGAAATATAAATTTATATCAGAATGGGACAGCACTAAACACCTATTAAAATGGCTTTAAAAAAGAGGAAAGGAAACTTACTGTGTCATATGTTGGCAACAATTTGAAACAACCAGGATTCTCATTTCAACTTTAAGAAATGTTATTAACTGTTATTGGTATATACAAATGCTACTGATTTGTATACATTGATTTTGTAATCTGCAATGTTGCTGAATTTATTTATTGATTCCAGGAGTCTCTTGGTGAAGTGTTTGGAATTTTCTAAATACAAGATCATATCATCAGTGAAAATTGACAGTTTGACTTCCTCTTTCCCAATTCGGATACCATTTATTTTGTTCTCTTGTCTTATTGCTCTGGGTAGGACTCCCAGTGCTGTGTTGAATAGAGTGGTGACAGTGGCACACTTGTGTTGTTCCAGTGCTTAGGGAGAATGCTTTCCACTTTTTCCCCATCCAGTATGATGTTGGCTGTGGGCTTGCCTTAAATGGATTTTATACTTTTGAGATATATTTATTCTATGCCAAGTTTCTTGAGGGTTTTTATCATGAAAAGGTGTTGCATTTTGTCAAATGCTTTTTTTCTGCCTCTAATACAATGGTCATGTGATCTTTGTTTTTGCTTCTGTTAATGTGGTGAATCGCAATTATTGATTTACATATGTTGAACCATACTTGTATCCCTGAGACAAAGCCCACTTGGTCATGGTGGATTATTTTTTTGATATACTGTTGAATTTTGTTTGCTAGCATTTTGTTGAGGATGTTTGCATCTATATTCATAAGGGATATCGGTCTGTAGTTTTCTTTTTTGCTGTGTCCTTTCCTGGCTTTGGTATGAAGGTGATACTGGTTTCATACATTGAGTTGGGGAGGATTTCCTCCTTCCCAATGTTACAGAATAATTTTTATAATATGGGTGCCAGCTTTTCTTTGTAGGTCTGTTAGAATTCTGCTGTGAACCCATCTGGTTTGAGGCTTTTTTTGGTTAGAAGACTTTTTATTATTGCTTTGATCTCACTGCTCTTTATTGGTCTATTCAGAATTTTTATTTATTCATGATTGAGCCTTGGGAGGTTGTGTGTTTCCAGGAATTTTTCCATTTCCTCTATGTTTTCTAGTTTAAGTGGGCAGATATTTTCATAGTATTCACAAATGATATTTTATATTTCTCTGGTATCAGTTGTGATATCTCCTTTTGAATTTCTGACTGAATTTACTTGGGTCCTTTCTCTTCTATTTCTGGTTAATCAAGCAAGAGGTCTGTCAAATCTTTTTATCTTTTCAAAGAACCAACTTTTTGTTTTGTTGGTCTTTTGCATTTTTTTGTTTTCCACTTCACTTAATTCTGCTCTAAACTTTGGTATTTCTTTTCCTCTGCTGACTTTGGGTTTGGTTTGCTCCTCCTTTTGTATTTCCTTGAAATGCAAAATGAGGTTATTAATTTGTGATCTTTCCATCTTTTTGACAGGGGCAGTTAAGACTATGAAGTTTCCCATTAGGATGCTTTTGCTGAATCCCATAGATTTTGATAGTTTGTGTCCTCTTTGTCTGTCAGTTTGAGAAATCTTTTGGTTTCCATCTTAATTTCATTCTTGACTCAATAATCATTCAGCAGCAGGTTATATAACAGTCAAGCTGAGAGTCAAATCAAAGACTCAATGCCATTCACAATAGCTACAAAGAAATTAAAACACTTAGGAATATATTTATCCAAGAAGGCAAAAGATCTCTATGAGGAGAATTAAAAAAAATCACTGAGGAAAGAAATTGCAGATGACATAAAAAAATGGAAAAATATATCATGGTCATAGATCTGCAGAACCAACATTGTTAAAATGTCTGTACTGCCCAAAGTGATCTACAAATTCAAATAAATCCCCTTCAAAACGCCAAGTTCATATTTCATAGATCTATAAAAAATAATTCTGTACTTCATTTGGAATGAAAAAAGAGCCCAAATATCTAAAGCTATCACAAGCAAAAAGAACAAATCTGAGGTATCACATTACCAGACTTCAAATTATACTGCACGGCTATAGTAACTAAAACAACATGGTATTGGCACAAAAATAGAGACATAGGCCAATGGAACAGAATAGAGGATCCAGATATAAAACCATCTACCTACAACCAGATGATGTTCAACAAATCAAACAAAAATACACACTGGGGAAAAAAAGCCTTATTCAATAAATGGTGCTGGGAAAATTAGATAGCCACATACAGAAGAATGAAATAGGACCCCTATCTCTTCCCATGCATGGAAATTAATTGAAGGTGGATAAAAGGACTTAAATGTTTTTTGGCAGAATTCACAATCACAAAGATGTAGAATCTACGTAAGTGCCCATAAATTCATGAGTGGACAAAATGTGGTGTATGTATACCATAGAGTACTTCTCAACATAAAAAGAAATGAATTAATGTCTTTGCAGCAATTTGGATGAAACTGGAGACCATTATCCTAAGTGATGTATCTCAAGAATGGAAAAGGAAACACCACACGTGCTCTCTAATAAATTGGAAATAATCAATGGGCACAGATGAGCACAGAGGGAAATAAAAATCATTGGAAATCAAGAAGGATGGACGGGGTGGAAGGGAGGGGCCAAAACCTACCTAATGTGTACAATGAACACGATTCAGGTGATGGGCACACTAACAGCCCTGACTCAAGCATTATAAAATCTATCCATGTAATAAAATACATTTTCAGTTTTTTGATATTTTGAAGTAAATAAAATGAAAAGAAAATTAAAAGGTTAAAATTAAAAAAAAAGAAATTTCATTAAGATATGCCTTGGTGTAGTTTTCTTCCTGTTTGTTATGGTTGAATTTTGTTGGGATTTCTTGAATCTAGGTGTTTATATTTTTCATCAGATTTGGATAAATTTTGATCCTTATTTCTTCAAATAATTTGTATGCCCCCTCTATTATTTTTACTCCTTCAGGAGCTTCACTTACATGTGTATTAGGATGCTTGATGCTGTCCCTCATTTTGCTAATACACGGTTCTTTTTTCGTTATCTTTTATCATTGTGTTTTATTTTGAGTAATCTCTATTGTTACATTACCAAGTTCACTAAGTTTTGTTCTGCAGTGTCTATTCTGCTGTAAATGATAGTCGAGCATATTTTCCATCTCTAGAATTTCAATTCGGGTGTTATTTATATTTCCCACATCTCTCTTTAATACACTTATGTTTTCCTCTTTATTCTAGAGTAGATTATAGTTATAACTCTTTTAATTTCCTTGTCTACTTATTCTGTAATTGGTATACTGTCTGCATCATTTTTAATTGATTGCTCTTACTCATTGTAGGTTATAGTTACCTGCTTCTTTGCATGACTGTTATTCGTTGAATGCTACACATTGTAAATTTTAGGCTTCAGTTGTTTGTTTTCTGTCGCTGGACAATCTTTTTTTGTTCTGTTTTGGTTAATATTCTTAAGCTTTTTACTGATACATAGTTGTGTTACTTTGAAACAGTTTGGTCCTAATAGGTGGAATGGAGCAAGGGATTGCAATAATGAGAAGTAGAGGATATTTTACCCACATAACATAAGCCTTAAAAGAGAAATCTACATCAAAACAAAGGTGAAGAATAACTGTGTATTAGTGGCCTTTGAGTATTACTGGAAGACTGACTCCATTTCTCATACTTCAGATTTTCAGAAAATCTACTGAAATTAGTCCCCTTATTGGACCCAAATTTCATTCAAAGCAAGGAAATGGAGGAACAATTTGAAGAGGAGATTGAGATGTTTGAAAAGTGCATTAGTATGAATATAATGTAAATCAGTAAGGCAGATAAACAGGAAAATATGAAAGATAAGAACTAAAAGGTAACAAAATATCAAATTACATTTTCCTTAGCCTTTTAAAAAGCATTAAAACCAAAATTTGCCTGTGTTTATTCATTTTATCAATTTTTTTCTATCATTTTATATTTTATAGGATAAATTTTAATATATTTAGGACATAACCATGCATATTGCATATTTTTAAAATTTTTATTTTACCATATGTTATATAAGCAATTATATACATATACCATATAGATACTAAATATATTAATATTTAATTTCTCTTTTACAAAACAGAATCAAGCATTATACAAAACACGTATATATTTAAATCTTTGGGTCTTCTAAAAAAATTTTGGGTTAAGGTAGTTTAACCAAGAAGGAAATAATTATACTCGAGATATTAGATTTAGTATGTTATAGTTGCATCAGCCAATTTCCAGTGAGGCACACATATGGCATAATTGTGGAGTTGTAGTAAGCTAAGAACAACACAATAAGGAAATGAAGAGTCCAAGCTTAACACTTAAAAAGATAAAATGACTATTAAAAATAGTTCTGTTTCAAGAGAATGAATGATTAAATTTGTCAAAATTTAATCATTAGTTAATGATTAAATTTGTCAGAAGTGCTATTAACACAGATCCTTTTAACTTTACTTCTCAATAAAGAATTTCCCTAGGAGAATGCCCTACAGGGCCCTCAATAGCAACTTTGCCCACAAGTGTTCTAATTAACTGTACCAGAGGGTCTGCTGTGCTGTCTAGTTAATGCTTTCTATCTGGTTCTTCCCTGGCCATCATGTATCATTGTTCGGCGAGTGACAGCAGTCAGGTTATTAAAGGTGTAGATATTAAATTAACAACAGTAGTAAACATTGTAGCTGTACTTCACATCTCAGCAGAACCAATGAAGTGGATGACAGTGAATCCATGCTGATATGCTGCGATGACAGATGGGCGTCATTTAACACAATACATCAGTGGGCAACCCACGTACCACAGCTGTCCTCCACTAAATGAATTAGATCAGGGTAATTAATCTAAGGCAGAAAGTATTACTAAAGTGGATCCTAAGCAGAATTAGAGAAGAATGAAATCTCATGCTAAAAAATTGAAAAGGATTTATGCATTAACATTTGTATTGCTGATGAGAAAATTTCCAGAAGGCATCTCATTTCTTAAAATATATATAAGATATTTTGTTGACAAACAAACTTGCTATCTGGGACAAAAATGGGTGATGATCATTTCTTTATTTCTGTACTAAACATAGTTGCTGCCAAGCAATGAAACTCAACCTGGGATATTTGGGTCAGTTCTTTAAATCAAATCTCATTATCTTTTGTTACATATGTTTGCTCCAAATATAATTGTCTCAGCACTAAGTGGTTACACTAATAATAATGCAGATGTTAAGTTCTCATTTTATGTGGTTTTATACAGACTGAGATGGATGGATAGATAGAAGGATGGATAGATATATAGACATAGATAGATAATATTTTTCTTCCTGATTTCAGACCAAATATTATTTAGGTTTACAAGGCTGATCGTGCCAAAACAAGGCATGCATTTTTAACAATTTGGAGGAATTTCTTAAATGTATGATTTGTTTTAAGAATATAATCAAGGAATACTTTAAAAAATATACCTAATAATTTAGCATTCCCTTTTGCTCATTTTCAATATCACATATAAGACTAAAAGGCTTACAATGCAATAGAAACTGTTTCTAAAATGGCTGTTTAAAGCGTTTATTTTTATTTTAAAGTACTGATTTGTGATGTATGTTTTTAAAAAAGAAAGTGATTTAGATGTATATTTAAAAATTGTCACTAGATCAAACCCCTGATTTGGACAAAAGTCAGAAACTATATTTAAAATTATTGAGTAAATAAATACATTCACTCTAATGTTTACTATTAAGGCAGTATTTGCCTAATTGCACTTATCTTTTTAAAAAATTTAAAACTCACAGAGCTATGACATAATTATCTAACTCATGAATACCTTATGGATGTAATTTTTAATGCTTCACTGTGCAAAATTCTGATACCTTCCTATAAAGCCTATTTATGACAATGGTGTGGCCATTGATCGGGCAGCATGTCATCTGTTCAGTTGTTCCAGTTCCCCTCTAGTTTTTGCTTTCTTTACATTCTCCTTTCCAGAAGCTCCTTTCTTCTGCCTATCAAACTATGATGGAAAAACCTGCTGCTAATTACTGCAATTGAAACTTTTAACACAGCAGGAGATACCTAAACACCAATCCTTCTCTTTTAAAGAATTTGCTAGCTTCTTGTTAAGTTAGCAACTCTTAGTTGGAGGTCTGCACCAGTCACATCAAAAGTATTGTGTGTTTATCGTAGAAGCATAGCAAGTTGCAGCTGAAAAAAGCTACCACATGTGCGGTATCTGATTTTTAAATGTCATTATCTTGATCATCTGCGGTAAATTGTGGACTAACTGCTGGTCACATTTAAGTGTTAAAATTGGAAACATGTTTGAAGGCCAGATGACTATAAACACATCTCAGTGCAAGGGTATTCAATCTCTCTACTTAAATTCTTAAAATTTAAAAATGTTCAAGTATGTCAAATTATATAACCATTATAATCAATTTCATATCCATTTTTACCTGAAATGGAGGATTAAATTGAAAAAGAGAAGGACTGGAATATTTAATTCAACTTCATTGAATGAGAACTGTGTTAGCTGTAAATTCAGACTGCAATGGCCTCTCTATCTTGACCAAAGTAATTAGTTTGTATTATTTTTAGAATATCAATAAAGCTAAATTTCAGTGGGTTTAATTTTTTTTCCGATGTGGATGACTGTCTGCAATATTATGAATTCTTCATTTTGAATGGCCACTGAGCAGGAACAATTCAAAGACTAATTTTAGTTGTTGCCACCTAGAGATACTTTTCATTATGTTCAGAAGCTCTTTATCCAAAACATCCTCTAGTGTCTTCACATAGTTTAAGTTTTACACTCTGATTTATGAGCAATAATAAAATACTGCTATAAACTAATTTTATTGCTATAACCTGTGATTTGACAATATGGAGTGACAGCAATATCATTCTGTCCTTCACACACAGAGCTGACATTACTGAGTCACCAATATTATGATGTGTGTTTTTAAGTCATATTCATGTATGCACAGTCTGACCTTTCTATTTAGGACCTTGTCTACTTTTTATATTGAAAATATTATTTGAATTATCATAACTTGAGTTTCCTTATCTCTAAAATGGGAAGAATAACCTTGCATTATTTTGAGGCTCAAATGAGAAAAAGAAAACACATTTTTATACCTTAACACTTTAGTTATTTATGACAGAGCATTCTCACAAATACTTTTACTGCTCAAGGTACAAGCACTAGTGCAACACATTTGTTAATTAATTTTGGCATGGTAAAACACACACGTATCTACCATAAGAACAGAATTTCTTTATGCAAACCTGCTTTCTTTGTTGACAAAAACTGTAGACTTCTTAAAAGATGCTCTCACCACCTGAATATAGACCAAACCTCTACCTACCCAAAACAATATCAAAATATACTTCAAAGTGATTGTTACCTATCAGGGAACCATTTCAAGGACCAGTGATTAGATTTCAGAATCAAACGATAAGGACATATTCTTTCTTTATGGGTAACAGCCATTAAAATGTTGCTTAAGTATAAAGGTTGGTGAATGAAATCTCCTTATGATATGAATTTCTATATAATAGAATTTATGATTCAGCAGGTAAGTCTTGAACTTCAAATTATAAAAGCATGAAAAAGACTATTTTTGCAGGTTTAATTATTTTTTAAATTGAAAGATAAAATTGTATGTATTTAAAATGTACATGATGTTTTGAAGTATAGATACATGTGGAATGACTAAATCTAGCTAATTAACATA
>RJWJ010022490.1:0-26892 GCA_004363605.1 Indri indri | reverse complement strand
AAGATTAAAGAGTTCTGGAGATGGCTGGTTTTCATGGTGACCCAACAATGTACTTAAGGTAGCTGAACTTTACACTTAAAAATGGTTAAATGGTAAATTTTGCGTTACATATATTTTACCACAATAAAAGATACTAATTTCTGATATTTAGATAGAGTTAAATACATGGACCCAGGCTTTAGCCAAATTTCTGGTATCTGGCAAAAATATATCTGCCATGATGGCTGGACTGAAGAAAAAATTCTTGTATTTCAATCTTCTTTTCATAAAGTGTGGTGGAGAAATTAGTCTTTTCTGCAGGCTTTAGTAGGTTCCTTATTGAAAAATCATGGAAGCAACGTGTCAGCCATACAACGCATCACTCCTGTGGCTTTTTCTGATCTACCACTGCCTATTCCTGACTGCAGATTCTGGATGCATGATGCTTCTGTCTTCCTCTTCTGCCAAAAAGCACGCTTCATTTATGCCAAATATGGTGGCCAAATGAATATTTAAAGGTAGAAATAAAGGGCATTGACAGTAAAAAGGCACTTGGCCACCTTAAAAAGTAGTTTTTAGTTTTTTAGTTGGTATAGACTATGAATCAGAAGCAAGTTATAGATAAGATTACATTGTCTCCTAAGCATCCTTCTAGTCATACCTCTAGCTCCCCATTGCAGGTTAATGCTTTTATCCGCATCGGCTACACTGGATTTGTAGGATAATAGTTTAGTTTGGGGTGTTATAAGTTATCGTATTTTTTCTGACATCTGATATATCTCACAGTGGAAAGTTGTGAAGAGTTGTCATAAAATTTGTAACATTTGCTTCCTTTCTTTGCCCTTTAATTTGAATCAATGTTTATTTTGTAATTAAGCTAAAAGAAATTGGCTGTCTAACATGATTTATAAAATAGCCAGTATAAAATGAATATTATTTTGTTATAATAATAATTTATTCTTGGTACTTTTGATATTTACCTTTATTGATCTTTAATCTTGTCTTTAGAATGCAATGTCTTCATGCAGAGGAATTCAGCTTCTGATAGAAAGTCAAGAAAAAACACTTTGTTGAACTGAGAGAACAGGCACCCCTCCACTCAAAGCACATGGGTAACTGCCACAGCCTTGCTTCCCACTCGGGAGCTTATTTTCAAAGAGGAATAGCATTAAGATTCCTTTGGAAGAATAATTATCCCCCTCCAATACAACATACAAGTGTGCCTCTTTACCATTCTGAGTCTGGAACAATACCTTGGGTGTCTGTGAGACAGCTCACCATCCCACACTGAGGAATGAATCAGATTCCCTGTATAGAGTTGATTATCCTTTTCTATTTTTTGCTCCACTATCATTCAAGTCTAAGGCCATCACGTATCCTCCCTGTCATTTTTATGTAGGAAATCCTCAGTGATAAGGTGACAGAGTTTGACAACCCATTTACCTCCCTAGTTACTATCACTCATTCTACTGAATGTTCTATCTTTATTGTGGAGATATATAGGTAATTGCGTCTTTCTTGAAGATTTTGCAGGATAGTCTTGCAGATAGTGGACAAAACATTCACAAATGTGATTTCCAGTCCTAACCACCTACTCTATTAATGTTTCTTCAGTTATTCCCTATATAAATATAGCTCTCATTTAAAAAAATTTTTGCTATTATACAAGAATACACATTAATATACGAGATCTTCCTCCACAAAATTTGAAGACAGCACATTCAATGCATTTATAGGTCTAGATTTTAAAGAAACTAAAATAATCAATATGTTGGAAAAGAACAAAAAATATTCACTTCATCCTTATCACCATAATTTCCTGTTAAGTTTGCTTATATGTTTCTAAAGCATTCAACTTTCAAAACTGTATTGGTTTCTCTATAAAGCTGAAATATAATTTAGATTTAATATGTCATTATTTATACTACAATGTCATTTCAAATATGTCTACATATTTGTTTAAATAAATTACTTAGTGATATTAATAGTAGCATCAAGGTAAAACTTAGAATTTCTGTATTTCTGTACTTGGATCTTTACTACATGTCATACATTGTGTTTGTATCTATTCATATAACAATAACATTTATGTTAGCTCATAGAATTCCAGATCCAGTTACATTATTTTAAACTCAGACTAGTATTTGTGTACTATGTGATCAAAATAATTGGACCAACACTTTTTTTTCCTGATTTAAGTGGTGATTTAGGATAATCGGATGCTTAATATGATCAAGTCAGTTGTGTAATAAATAACTGAATCCCATTGATAATGTAACTTGTAAATAAATTGAGAAAAAAATTCTCACTTATCAAGAGAGATTGAGTTCCTAAGAATTGTTTTGGGGATTTGGGCCTGTAATAAAGTTCCATCATAATGAGAAAGTAAGAAAACATGTTCCTGCTATAAATATGATTTAAAATGCTTATGATATTTGCATTTTATATTATATGTTCTCATTTTTTTATAATTCCTTGAAGAGAATGTTATCATAAAATTGTAATTTACATATTGTAGAGATCTCATTCAACTATCACACTCCGCTTTTGAGAATTTCTCATTATGTGATGAAACTTATCCCAGTTTCCATGTTTATAACATACAACATACATATATTTTTCCATCCCTACCCCAATCACTCAATCATAATTGATTGGGTAGAAACAAGAATCAAGACAGGCCAATAAGATGGTCTCTCCGAGTTGCATTTGGAATCCTGCCACTTGATGGTGGGTCCTATGAATAAGAAATCAGAAGATAAATAATAATCTAGGACACAGACCTACTGGAAAGAGATTTAAGAATTAAGTACAAGTAAAGGGTGAACTATCATCATGAGACTATGTGGAGAGATGGAAAAAGTAATTATGAATTCAAACCTTCTGGTTCATAGTTCATAGAGAATACTTCCTTCCAGAAATTAATTCCCATTTGTGATTAGCAACCGTTAAACTTATACTCTGATGATTGTGAAAAAATTTAAGTCTATTCGTTGCTTTGTAATAATTTAACTGTGCACAAATTCTATCTCTAATGATGGCACATATCATAATCTTGACAATTCATGATCTGTTTGATCACTCCTTTCATTAATTACTATGTCTGTTTAATAACCATTCATTCAGTTCAGTATTTCCCTTCTCTGGTTTCTCCTAACCCTCTACCTGATGGTAATCTAAAGTCAAGGGATACTGAGATATTATCCTGGTATTGAAAAGGAAGCTTATGATGTGCAGTCATTCCAGGGGTCTGACATTTTCCACTTGTGGGATTTCATTTAATCTGGCCAGGTAACTCTTCTTACATAATTTTTAATTTTTTCCAGCTTTACAGTTTCTGGGTTAAAATTTTTTTTCAGGCTTTTGACTATACATCATCAATACAAAGTTTTTGGACTTTTTTTTCACAGGATGCAAATCCAAAGCACTTTAGCTTTCAAGACTATTGACTCTGCTATGATTTTATAGAAGACATTTTACACTTTGTTCTCAACAATAATAGTCTTCTCTTGAAAGTGGTGCTTATAGAATTCTGTGGTTGCTGCTTATATCATTGGTGTGAAGGTACTGTCATGAGAATACTAAGGGGGAGGGCAGAGAATAAACTTCAAATAATATCTCAAAAATTTTCTTAATATTATCACTGAAAATTTTCTCTTTAATGCAAATAAAGATCGTTGCGGACACATATCCACAAAAAAAGAGTAAACGGATAGAGTAGAATGAGTGCTTACAATAAGTTTTAAAACATAATCACATTTAAAAATGAGTTATTTGGACTAAATGGCTTCCCAAGTCCCTTTCTACTTTAACAGTTCATTATTGAATCATGCTAACATTAACTTTGAGTAAATAGTGGATAATTTTAAATTAGATATAAATCTTATTCCCTTGAGTTTTGATTTTGTTAAATGTTTTGTTTTTTTTAATGCAGTCGATTATACAGAATAAAGTACTAGTCAGTGGATATAGAACGGGTGAAAATGATTATGGAGAGAAATAGCTTTGCAATACAGATAAGATAAGGAAATAAAGCTCCATTATTGTTTCCTTTTGACATTCCTTAGTAACTTTAACATGTCACCTGCCATAAAAGAACAAATAAACCATTACCTTCTTCTTTTCATAAATTCAGAAAGCCAATTTCAGGTCACATTGCTTGTTCTCTGTTATCCCAGCAGCATGATGCATTATAGGACCAGAAGAGAAATTATGTCGCATCAGGAAGTGTCTCAAGAGGCTTGAATATTAAAAGAGGAGGATGAACACATTATGAACCCATGATTAGGTATCTGGGGGCCATTACCACTGAACCAGCTGTGAGACTGTTGTGAACAGTTAAGCACTGAATACAGCAGACCCTGTTGTTTTAGATGCATAGAATAGTACTGAATTAAAGTCTTTTCTTTAAAAAAAAAAATTCACATTTAGAAACATGTTCTCTTGCACTGGTAAACAACAAGATAAGCAATACTATATCTGCAACATCTAAGTATAGAGAAAACTGTACACTTCAGAGAGTTTTCTGGTTTCCATCACAAAATATTTTTTCCTTAATTTTTTTAACAGCTTTAATTTCTTCTTGCCACCTGTGTGTCTTCTCCATGCTTTTGGGAATAGTAGAATGAAGTTTATAGGATGTAGATTGCAAAGAAATGAATCATTGTATCCTGTAGTTCAGGATAATACAATTCTGTATTCAATTATTTTTCAAAGAAATTTAGTTACTGGAAAAACTTTACCCACACAGTTGGCCCTCTGTATCTGGTATTCTACCAACCACAGATCAAAAATGTAGTTAGGTATACAATGGTTGTGTCTGTACTAAGTATACACAGATTTTTTTTTTCCTTTTCATTATTCACTAAACAATACAGTATAACAACTGTTTACATAGCACTTACATTGTATTAGGTATTATAAGTAATCTAGGGATGCTTTAAATTAATACAGAAGGATATGTGTACCTTATAAGCAACTACAACATCATCTTATATAAGAAACTTGAATATCCTGGGATTTGGGAATTCTGGGATGGGGGCTTCTAGAAAGAATCATCCACGGATATGGGCAACAATGACTGTATGTTAACACATGCAAAAATCGTATTTCTGGAATGAATCAGAAATGGTTTTATAAGTGGTTATGATATTTGTGTCCAAAGATTAGACAAGAAATTTATATTATGTAATACATAAAATTTATATTCACTATATATAAAATATATTCATATATGTATAAAACCTTTATAGAACAACATCAGTACATTTTTTAATTCTTATGGCTTGTCAGTCATAAGTTTTTAATATATTTACATGAATGCATATATAATATATGTATTGTATACGTATTTATGTATGTATGTAAAAATGAAATTGATGAAATTAACTCAACAATTAAAAATTATCCACATTATTTATCTTCCATCGCTTTGTTTGTCCAATTAACATAAAAAACTTTTATAATTCCCTGTTAATTGTGCTTTACACATTTCATAAAATAAAATAACATGTTTAATGCCACTGAGCATATGAAGAAAGCAGTAACAGTGTAATACTATAAGTGCTATGAAAGAAAAGAAGAGAAAGCTAATGGGTCTGCTATACAATACATTGATATTAATAATAACTCTCCATACTTGCTAAAAAAGTGAATTTATGATTAACTCTTAAAATCCTGCATTTTGGTTATTGTAAAAAAAAGTGAATGGAAAAATTGAATATAAAAATTGGTAAGTTCAAGCATTATATAGCCAGAATCTTGTCATGTAGTGCACATATGAAAAAAAATGTCATTTACAGGAGATAAGATTTAATTTATTTTGCTTTTTTCCTCTAACAGAATTGTAATAAAACTGGATTTTGTTCACCCCATTGACAGTAGCTATATCTGTGCATATAAATAGACCACCCACTTAAATGATTTTTGTAAGTGGTAAAGCATTAAATTGGGATCTTCTTATGAAAAGAAGCTATAGTGCTTAGAACCACTGAAATCATCTCAGACTGCCCACCAAGCTCCTCCTATGTGTAAGCTGATAAATAATACTACTCTTTTTAAAGTTGGTTCAAACTACCGCTGTGACTTTCAAAATGTGTTATATCATTTTAAAGGTAATGGGGAAAACTTTTTTATTATTTTAAATTAAAAGCATTTATAAAGAACATCATTCTGTCCCATCAGCCACGGTTCTTACATCTTTTCTATTATTGGAAAACAACAGTTGTACTTTCTTATATTTATTTTGATCCCACTGAGCTACCTGTTTGAACAATAATGATTTTTCAAATCTCATTATTTGATGATATGATAATAATACTGGATTTCACTGAGATAATCAATATAAACATGACTGGAATTTATGCATATTCTATACTCCTGCTATTTTTAAGATGTCATAAAAATAAAGTTTCCTTACAGTATGATGTTTCATTTAAAAGCAAAACAATATCAAGTACTTTTGAAACTTTTTTTAAAAAATTAAAAAATTTTTTTCCTCTCACAATCAGGATCTATTGAAAGCTCATCAGTTTTATAAGATTATATGAGATGTACTATGCTCTATATTACAGTTGATTAAATCCATGCATATGTCATAACAGCAAATCACAGTTAAAAATTAACTAGATTTGTCATTTTACTTTGCTCAATAAATGTCAAGCTAAAAGTTTATACATTTAGGTATGCAAAAAACTTTTGTTTCCCTCATGTCATCTATTCCCTATAGAACAGTACAAAGATGTAAGGTTATAAAGAACTTTTGTGTCTGACCGTTAAATTTAATGTTTGCCTATGTGAATTTCCTTCTGTCTTAATGAGAAGTGTCAAGTAAACAATCCAAGGTAATATTATTTTTGCAAATTTGCTGTCTAGATATCTACAAGATATCTATAATAACTCCCTAGAAGTTTTAATATGAAATTTAGTGGAATATGCTTCAGGTGGTAGTCTAGGTTTAGTTCCATGCCACAGGCTTTTCCTACAAGTATATAGTCCAATTTTCGAAAAAAAGCAGTAGGGGACTTTCTGCCCACTGGTTTGCAGAGTTCCTTCTTTGTCTGGGAGATGGGGAAGGAGAAGAGGGAGTGATGCAGTGATAAGCAAAGTAGAAAACTGAATCAGAAAAGTTAGAAACTGATAACATCCAATTATAAATGCCCACTGGAAAAAAAAGTATATGCTCTATGATATTAACAGTAGAACTACTAGGGCATATTCCTGCAAGGGATTTGTATGAGATTTGATGACTAGTAGTCTGACAAAGTGACTGATGGTCTCAGTTCACTGAGTGTTCTTAAGTTTCAAATAACTCCGGATCTGCTGGAGGCTGCCCCGCTGAGTTATCCCTGATGCTGCCTCAGCTTCATCCCTGTGTCAGCCTAGTTTCAAAACAGCTGCCTCTCCACAAGAAATTCAATCACCTCAAGAATGTAGGAACATAGAAGATGTGGGAAACAGTGGGGAGGAATCCCTGGTGTAGCAAGCTGCATTCTGTCATCTGGCTCCCCCATTCTAAACCCTGTCTCTTTCTTAAATTTCTACCTCCCCATATCCCAGGTCCGAATTCTTCTCATTTTATTATGCAGAGTCCTTTCTCTCTTGCCTGGAATCTTAGCAGTCAGCCATCACTTGAACTCTATATTTCAACCTGCTGGCCAAGAAAGGTTATTAACGCTTGAGTCCCAACAGAGGCAGGTGCCTCCCTGAGAGAAATTATCATGGCAGCTGATAAGGAAACATAATTTTGCTTAACTCTGTGTACAGTTAAATATTTGACTCCAAGTATGTTTCAAATCTGATCTCTTCTCAGAATTTCCACATTACATTGATCCAAGCTACCTTCTTCTATCTGTCCTAAACAATTGTAACAGCTCCTAACTGCTTTTTATGCTTCTCCTCTTGCCTCAGAACCACACACAGCAACTTAAGGGACCCTTATGAGATGGAAGACAGCTTATGTTCAGAATGTTAGTGGTGTCTCATCTCACCCGGAATAAAGAAGATGCCTTTTCTGTCCTCATCCTTTTCTACTTCACCCTTGCTCAAGCCTCTGCAGCCTCCTCATCCTCCTGCTGACACGTCCAACCTGCTTCCTCCTCAGGGACTTGGAACTTACTTTTCCACTGCCCAGAACACTTTTCCTCAATATATCTTCATAAGTCACTTCCTCTCTCCCTTCTTTCATGCCTCAGTTCTTGTGTCACCTTAGCAGTGAAAACTCAAAAAAATATCAAGCAGTCTCTACCACCTCTCACCAGTAAAGACACATATGCACACACATAGCACACACACACACACACACACACAGAGGCATCCCAATCTCCCTCAATCCATTTTATTTTTCTCCATAACATTCATCACCTATCTGCTCTTCATAACTGGTGTCTAATAAAGGCCAGTTAAGTACTGACTTAAGCCTCAGACTTATTTCTTTTTCATATAAAACATAAAACATATGCTTGTGATGTATACTATGTAACATGCATTTTATTTATTTACTCACTTATTCCACAAGTTACGTAGTTTCAGTTTGCCTCAGTTTATTCATCTTTAAAATAGAAAAAAAAGTTTCAGCAACTACCACTTATAGTGTTTTAGGAGATATAAATTCAGATTCCATGTTTAAATAATTAGCTTAGTGCCTAGCATAGAAAAAATTGCCAATGAATGGTAACTATTGATATTATAATTTTCTTGAGGATTGGGTGTTACTATTCATAAAAAAATAATAATGTCCTTTTTTCTATTCGTAGATACTTTTGGGTCTTAGGTCTGGTTCTCAAGAAGTAGAGCCTGAGATGGGGATTCTTGTTAAAGAGATTAATTGGGGGAATACTCTCAGGGGAAGGGAGTGAGAAAAGTAGGATAAAGCAGGGAATAAAAAAACTCATCAAGAATGTGGTGTCTGCTAAAGAATAGCTCAAGCCTGATCTCACAGGAAACTGTGATTCACAAATTCCATCCTAGAGTCCCCCTAGATGCAAACAGGGGGAGGTCGCAAATTTTCTTGTATCCCTGTGACAGTAGTCATGGCCATGGGGAGCATGGGGCACTCCCTGGGGAAGCTGCCTGACAGAGTGGCCCCCATTTGCCTGAAGGTGATTCTCCTGGGAAGGGGGTAGCTGTGAGCTCTTAGCAGCCAATATTCACAACTGCTAAAGGGTGGGTGTACCCTGGAAACGGGATCTGGGCAGGGCACTAATAGCATTGACTACAACTTCCACAATTTTATCATAATTTAGAAATTAAAGATACTGGTTGCAGAGTTTTGAATTCATTTATGAATGGTTCCATATCTATTAAAATAATGATAGCTCATTCCTTTCCATTCTCTTCCTACCTTGTTATTGAGTCCAGTTTTAGATTGGTGGTCACACTCAATTTTGTAGCCTCCTATGAATCCCTGAAACTCATAGAGCATGCTGTGGAATGGTGATTGATTTTGTTCAGTTTGTTTATCTGAAATTTCAAGGAGATTAACCGAATAACACTTTATTGCTTCGAGTGATGGAGCAGTAATTACATTATGGTCTAAGTAAATTATGCAACCCTACCATCTCCAAAATTATTACAACTAGCAACCATTGATATTAAACAGATGAAACAATAGTCAAAATATCCCAGACCATTGATACAATTTTTTATTCTTGAATTATAGCTTCTGTTTAACCCATATGCCAATAATAACAGGTCTTCCATTATTTATTACCCAAACATATGCTGACTAGAATACATTTTAAAGATTTTGATGTCCCATGTTAAAATATGATAAACTTAGAACCAATTAATGATTAAAGTGTCAACATTATACAAAACAGATCATAAAATACCTGATGTGGCAAATAAATAGTAGGAATAGTCCCTGAGTTATTGAGAATTCAGGACTATTTTTTTAAAGTCCATTCTAAATAATTAAAAATCCACTAATATTTTTAATCCACTCATGAACCTCTTTGACTCAATCTTAACTCTTTAGTCTTACAGAAATGGATGTAGAGAAAAGAGTTTTAATGGCTAAACATATAACAGTTTGTATTCTTACATATTTTAAATCAATTCCACATAGAAGGTAATTTTTTATCTGATATACTGGTCAGCAATTTGCTTTAAAGAAATATATAATACCTTACTATCAAAATGCACACACAACCAATGGAGGAGAAGGTGACAAAAGAAATGCATGAAAATAACTATATACATACTCTAAATAGAGTTATAATAAATACTTGCTAACTACTGAATTAAAAATGGCTAACTATATACAGAACTTTATAGCAGGGTTTTGCAACCTTGGTACTACTAACATTTTGGCTAGATAATGCTTTTTTGTGAGAAGTACTATGTATTACAGGGTGTTTTGCAATATCTCTGATCTCTATCTACTAAATTATAACAACAAAAAATGTCCCGAGGTATTGACAAATGTCCAGTGAGGAATGCAAAATCTCCCTAATTGAGAACCACTGCTTTATTATACGTTATCACTCACGGTAGATACAAAGTCATGTTAAGAATTGAGGATACAAAGAAACAAAATGGTGACCCAACAGTACTCAGCAATATTGGCATTTATTACAGGGAGATTCTCTGAGAAGCTGAAGGTACAGTCTCAGGCAAATGGAACGGCCAGATAAGGCTGGATGGTGGAGGAGGAACATGACAAAAAAAAGTGGATGCCAAGTCCACCCTCTCAAGGGCAAAACCATGCATGACCCAATGCTCCAGAAGTGCCTCTGAAACAAAGAAAATAGGAAACCCCTGTGACCTACAGTCACAGAATTTGCTATCATGTTACCAGCAATATGAACACAATGCTGGAAGCTGTCATTATTTTTATATGCATAAAAATATAGCACCACTGTCCTCTCACTACTCCTGACTGAGCGGATCAGAGACTATACGGACTATGGACTGTGAGCACACAGCTGTGGTTGCTCCACTGCTGGCCTTTTAAGATTCCTTCCACTCCTCAATGAAATAAGCTATTTGACCATATTTATATTAGTCATTTATATATGACTGAAGTCAATTTTATTTCCCAGCCCCTGTTCTAACTCTCAATAGAGCTATTCTTTATGCTTAAGTTTTATAATGCCTGTACATTAAATAATGAGATTATAGAAGAAAGAATATTGATTTCTTTCTTGATATCCCATTACAATGCTAAAATGCATCCCATAATAGTTTTAGAAATCAAAAATTGTTGAGAGACAATCCTCCATGGATCTGTCCCAAATCTGCATACATTGCCAGCAAAGACACTGACTATTTTTATTCTGGACTATCTTTTCACAACTGTTTCTATAGTGAAAAGCCTAGGAAGACAGTAATAATGTCTCCAACCAGAGATAAGGGCAGGCATGCTTACTGTCCTGGATAATAAAGACAATGTTTCTGTCTCTCGCCCAAGAATATCATGTCTTCTTTCAGCACACACGCAACTGTGGCAGGCAAATTTGTGTTTTCTATTCCTTTTTGTTGCTTCTCTGTGCACATTCTTTCTTCATGAAGGCTGTGTGCAAATATAGTGACCATCCATCCCAGTTTGTCTAGACTTTCCTTGTTTTAGCACAGAAAATTCCACATCTAAGGCAGGTCCTCAGTCCTAGGAAAACCAGAACAGTTGGCTACCTAAAACACATATGAACATTTCATTCTCTTCTTTGTTTATCCTCTTCCTCGCTCTCTCTCTCTCTCTCTCCCTGTCTTTTTATTTCCCTCCTTCCTTCTTTTCTTCCTTCCTTCTTACCATTATTCAATTAGGATTTTAATAAGTATCAAAGAATTAGCCTCAAGTGTCAGGCATCAGTAAGATTTAGAACATTAACTATTGTTTGTGTAATTAATTAGGAATCTGACAGAAATCCATTATTAGTGTTTGAATAGTTTTATCCCTTATTACCTATTATTTATTGATGACTTTTTTCATACATATTAATAGTAATTTTAAGTTCTGAAACTGATCCCATAATTGTTCTCAAATATTTTCTGTTCTTCTCTGTGGTAGGGTTTGATCCCTGACCCCATTCCTCAGGCCTGGCCATGTGACCAACAGTTCCCCTTTTTGGGGGAAGATTTTACCTGCCCACCTCACTGAAATCAGGACCCTCTGTGGTTCCTTTGGAGCCAGTTTATAGTTCCAACATTGTCCATTGTCATTTGCTGTCAGATTGGCAATGTCCCACATATGTAAGTCCAAAATCTGAATGAGATTATCTGTCTTTTCTGTACATTAATGCAATCACACAAAACAATAAAGAATTTCTTTACGGTAATATCTTTTTCATTCTCTATCCATTTTCGTTCAGGAAAGGAACATCATTAAGCACACAGAACAGTTAGTATTGCTGGTAAGTAAATTACTACAGGGAAGTGACATCAGAGGCAGGAAACACTCTGAAAATGATAACAAAGTTAATATCCCAGATTGTGAGCCATACTCTTTTCCATGACAACTTCATGTATCTGAGGAAGCCTAAACTCTCAGGCATCTAAAAATTCAGAACACAGAAATAGTTAATATTAAATGGTAAAATTTTAAACAAAAAAACTTTTAGGAGAAACTTGCCAGAACTGATTTCTCTCTAATTAATTAGCTGTTTGTTCACGTATAAGTCGCAATACCTTTCTATATTTATTTCCTCATTGAAGTGTGATGTGATTTAAGTCTCTAAGATTCCTTCGATTCTAACATTTAGTGATCTCTCCCCAGAGTGATACTGACTTTTATGACGTAATTTTCCATTCTTATGAAGGAAAATTTTTATAATATCATGTTCTGATAAATTGGAGTTATTCCTCTTTTCTCTAAAACCCTTGAATATTCTGGTTTACATAGTCCATATGTACAAGTTGTCCTCGTCATTTATGAAACATTTATAATTTAGGGCTCCTTTCAATAATGTTTACTTTTCAAATGGTATAGAAAGACAAAATAGCTGAAAAGGTACATGCCAAATATTGCTCTTTGCAGATAATCGTGGACATGCTTCTATGCATGATTCAAACTCTGCTATTGCCAATGTTTCAGATTGAACAAAGATAGGTGAGAATTCAGCAAGACTCATCCTATATCATGTCTAAAAGAACACGGTTGTCATGAGTCTCCATTTGAGTCAATACTAATTAAGGTTCAAATTACCACCTTTCTAAATAGCATGCTGGCTCTCCTTGGGGAGTAACAATAGGCTGTATAAATATAGAGTCAATTTAACTTGTTCTTTTTATCATGTGAATCATTCTCATTGTAAAAGGAATTTGCATATAAATCAGGGTACTTTTAGTTCTTTCTCCAGATCATAGATGGCTGAAGACTCCAAATGAGGTGTTCTCCAAAGATTGGAAACTGGTAGGAAAATTTCACTCTGATATTGAAGCTGGAAAGATTCAACATAAATTAATGAGATTAGCCATCTGCAGAAGTGACCCATTCTAACAGATGGTTTCTAAATGTGAAAATGATTACACAAGGGTGCTTCTCAAATCTCATTAAAGAGACTAAAATAAAGCCAGTGTAAGATAAACTGACCTAATTAATTGTTACTTTTTCCATGTAATGTCAGCAGAAGACTAAAGCTTGCCTGAAGTCTGGTGGGGGAACAAAAGGAGAGCAAAAGGGCCAAAATCTGACACTGGCATTCATTCATGCAACATTTATTGAGCACCTACTTATGGGCCAAGCATTATGCAATACATTGGCTGATGGTTTGAGAATAAGAAAGGCAAATGTTTGTATTTGCTTGGCAAATATTTCTTTCTGGTGAAAAGGGTTGGATCAACCAACTAGATTTTATTAATCCTCCAAATTCCTCTAGTCAGATCTTTTCATAAATTTGAAAACTGATTAACCAGTAGAAATATTTACTCGATTTTGTTTTGTTTTTTTTTAACTTTGGTATATTTAATAAATTATTATTTTAATGAAAAAACACTAATTGGAAGACATTTTATGTAAAGCTGTGGAGAAAACAATAAGGATGTAGTGAGGTATTATTCGCTGCCTTCAAATTGTTTAATCATAGAGGAAATGAAATCTAAGAAAACATAGCTACATTATTAAGTAAAAGGATATGAAAAAGACATAATAATTCTTCATTTGGCATTTGGAAGCAGAAGGTCGAACAGAAAAAGCTCTCCTGAAGGACGTAACATGAGCCTAACCTGAAAAGATTGGAACAGCTCTAGAAAGGAGGTCTAGCCTAGCTCGCTAATTGAAGGATATAATGTAGCTAATGCATAAAAGCAGGAAAAAGTAAAGCCAGAAATATTTCTGGAATGTAGCAGGAATGGAGGGAAGTAATAACAGATATAAGTAGAAAAATGTTTGGGATAAGGTCATCATAGATTACATTCCAAGACAAATATATCAGACTTAATTCTGTAGAATGCAGAAAACCACTGAAATTTTGAATTATATTATAAATGGAGATCATAGTTAAACATTTGAATGTTTATATGCAGAGTTATAAAATTACTTTCTGACTTTTAAATTAATCTATTGTTATTTCGATGAATATACTAGCACATGAATATCCCTAGATAGATTGATAAAATCAATATCCAGATTTTAAAATACTTAGAACCAGAGTCTGGTCCCACGATACAAATGTATCGTGTAGTCATAAGATAGCAAAAAGTTACTGATAGATGTTTTATACATCCTTTTTTTTTTCCTCTAGACTATGATAAGCCCCACATCTTTTAAAGCTAAATTATCACTGAATTAAAAACCGAAGTTAGCCAAACTATGATAGATTTAGTAAAATAGTAATTCTTCATTAAAAGAAAAAAAACCCTTTTTCCCCTCAAAGCTACTAATCGTAGATAATTACTTTATTGTACATGTATTCTCCTTAGAATTTGAAATTTCACATACTTTGAGATTGGAACATTGTTTCAGCAATCTTCTTTCTAATGAAAAACCTATCTTCTGAGAATTGGTTTTTTAAATATATTTTAATTTGTACTTCAGGTCAGAGATTATAGTTTCAAAGTACTTCTCCATTTAAGTTTTCTTCAATGAGGAATTTTGAATATCATTGACATTAAAAATTCTACACGGCTGCTTTCCTTTTTTATATGCATCCTTGGATTAGATTAGAGGCCAGACTGTCAAGTTGTGTACTCCTAGAGCCCATTTTTGAGAAAGCTTTCATAAACATTGAAAAAAAAATTAAAAATGACCACTTTATTTACTAACTTTGATATAAATGGAATCATTCTTCTTTTCAGATATTTTGATTACTTGATTCAACTTCTAAAAGAAATTTCTGCTTAATATCACAGATTCCAATACACCATAAAACAGAGAATAATTTTGTTCTTAGTTTTCACTGTACCATACATCTTATCATCAATATGCTTATGGGAGCATTTTTAATTTCCTAATGAAAAGATAGTGGTGTATTGCTTTTTCCTTTTAGATAAACTGGTGTCTATCACCATATAGATATTCCCATGGAAATAAGAAATAAGACATAAAAATGAAAATTAAAAATTGAAAAGTCTTTCATACCACCAAAGAAATGGGAGAAATATCATTCTCTCAAAGAATAATGGACTATTAGGCTGCCAGATTAGTGCTAATGCTACAATTTGGCGTTTAACTCCCACTCATGTCAGACATAGGATTAGTTCAGAATTCCTGTCCTCCAACAGCCCATTGCCAACCCTTTGGTTTAAGCCTCATATGTGGCCTCATGTGGCTCTCCCCATCCAATTCCAACCCTGTTGCTGTCTCCGTTATACAACACCCAAGGGCCGTGGTAGGCATTATTTACCCAATGTGTCTCCCATCATTCATACCAAGGGCACTTACCCCTCCTCTTCTGCAGCCCCAGGCCAGATGGTCTTCTGAGAATAATATGATGGGTTGAATTCCATTCCCCAAAAAGATGTTTTAAGTCTTAACCACCAGTATCTGTGATTTTTATCTTATTTGGAAATAAGGGATCTGCAGAAAATCAAGTTAAAATGAGATTATTAGAATGGACACTATTCCAACAAGATTGTTTCCTTATAAAAAGGGTAAATTTGGACAGACAGACAGAAACACAGGAAATATGTTATGTGAATATTGAAATTCTGTTGCAACAAACCAAAGAACACAGAACATTGCCAGCAAATCACCAGAAACCGTAAGACAGGCTCACAGTCCTCGGAAGGAACCAATTCTAGCCTTCAGAACTGTGAGACAATCCTCGTTTAAGCCACCCACTATGTGATACTTTGTTAGGGCAGCCCCACAAAACTAAGTAAGTGGCCATGACTATTTCCTCTGAAAGCATTTGAGATAGTTGCTTGTTAATACTAACCAATGCCTTTAATCATTATGGTGACTCTTTTAGTTTCGGCTTATGCCCTGCTGGAGAAGAAACAGACATTCTTGCCTTTCCTCCCTTCTAATGGTGGGTGTGAAAGACATCGGCACAGTCAAATTGATAATAATAAAAAAAGGTTACAGTCTAGGAACACTGTAGTTATGACCAAAAGAATATTAGAGAAGACATTTTGGGGAAGATGTGGTATTCTATGCTAATGCTATAAAATAATTCTGAATGGTCAATTTAACATGACAAAAAAATGAATTATTGTTCACATTTTCCTGTGTACCCTAGGTAAGACTTGATTTGTGGTCACCATCAACAAGGCACAGCAACGATCTTTGAAAGAGTCATTGGAAGCCAGCATTCATGGGCAGCACGATGGATGATCCAACATAATGAATAATGGTGAAACACTAGCATTATGTAAATGGTAATAGGGAAGTATAGAGGCAAGAAGTTCTATATTGTTTTAGTACAGACAAGTTCAGAAGAGCCATGGCAAAATGAACAATAGCAGAGTCACTGCCTTTTTTTTTTTTTCTTTTTTTGCAATAGGAGATGTAAAATTAGCCAGGCATAGTGCATTTGAAAATAAAGGAATATAAAAAGATAATCTCTGGATCTGAATCAGAAGAGATGATACTAGACACTAACAAGAATATTCACATGCACTGATTTGACGATAAATATGTGAGTACCTCTTTTATATCTATCATTCTAAATTTTCATTGATAAATCACTATGCTTCCTATGGGCTCATAAATTTTGTAACACATATTTTAACCAGCTTGTTTATATAACAATGGAGGTTAAAAGTGAGGGTTGGTATTAGGCAATAGGGTGAGTATTCCTCCAGTAAGAAGATCACGTGCTATAGATCACAAGAACCAAATAGATCATAGGAAAAAGTAATCCCCAATGGAAACTCCAAGGCTTCTTGGCTGTCCTCATATCTGTCCTTTCTTCCTCTGCTGTTCACTTCAAGGCACCAGATCCCTGATGGGTTAACTTTCCTAACTCTACTATCAGTTTGTTAATGTCTGTCTGGGATTTAAAAATAGTAGACACTGGTGGGAAATTGAAGGGAAGATGGCAAAATGCAGAATAGTCCTCTCATACTTTCAACCTCAGGAGGTTTCTCTGGCCAAGGCTGCAACTTCTAGGTGGCGCCAGCTCCTATCAAACAAGCCCGCTATGTGCCTGTTGTAGTTGTTCTCTGGGCTCCAGTAACACTGCTTATTTTTATCATAAGGGTAACAGTAGCTTGTCTTACATAATGAACTCACATGTAAATCTCTGGAGAACCTTAAGGTTTTTCAGATATCAGCTCCTCAATATGCGTTTAACCAAATCCTTACAAAAATCCCTCTGTTATAAACACCAGAGGCAGTTTCCTTTTCTGAACTAGATCAGTATTGAGGCATCACCTTTGGTATGGATGGCCACTGCTGTGCTTTGAATAATGCTCCCTCCAAAATTCATGTTGAAACGTAATCCCCAACTCAACAGCGTTAAGAGGTGTGGCCTTTGGGAGGTGATTAATTCATAAGTTCTCCGACCTCATGACTAAGATTAGCACACGTATAAAAGGTATTAAAAGTTGAAGGGAGTGCTCTTTTGTCCTTCTGACCTCCACCATTTGAGGACACGGCATTTGTCCCCTCCAGAGAACACAGCAACAAAGTGAAAGAAGCAGAGAGCAGTTCTCCCAGACACCCATGCCAGCACCTTGATCTTGGGCTTTTCAGGTTGTAGAGCTATGAAACATAAATTTCTTTTCTTTTTCAATTATCCAGTAACAGGCATTTTGTTACAGCAGCACTAATACACTAAGACAACCATCCTACATTTAGATTAGTATATTGCTAAGGTTGACTCCAAGAAAAGCTTGACAGGCCAGTTAGAGAAAAATGGCAATCCCTTGGGTAGCATCAGGATGCCGTACAAATTGAATAGCAAGTGGTTATTGTAGGAATAAAGCTCCCTGACATGGTAGGTTCTGGATAGAGCTATTCCATGGCTAATGTAACCTTTATTATGTCAAAATAAAACAAGAAGAATATTTGCTTTTTTAAATTCATTTTCTGGGATGGAAATATTTACAAAAGTGTACACAAATTATGGCTGGGTCTTCCACTTCAATTCCTAGTAGAAAAATATGGGCTTTTAACTATAAAAATAAGAGACAGACACATGCACAAGAAAAAAATTTATAATTAAAATGAAAATTTTAAAAAAGGAATCAAATTAGAGCAAATACCACTTTAACAGGAACATACTTCTGATTTTTTTTAATTCACATTCCAAATAATATTAATATTTCCTCTATGAAACAAAAAAAAATTCCCATGTAGGATGACAAAATAACTGCTGTGGGTACATGATCACGTTTTGCTTTTCCTCTCATGCCCTATGTTTTAGGGATAGTGGCTACGGATAGTCAAGCACTCTAACTTTGGAAGTCTTTTCTACTTTTCAGTGCCTAACCCTGTTGAGCTAGTCATTTTTTGTTGCGAAGCTCAAAGACGAAACATTCTGTAGCTCTGCTGGGTTTTGTTTGTTCTTCTGCTCTTTTTTTTTCTTTTTTCAGGTTCAAATGGTGCTGGTGGAGTGCATCCCTCCAAAGTTAATGTATTTTCAGACCACACTGGGTTGCTGCTTGTACCACCCCAGGGTTTTACAACCTTCTTTAAAATTCGTTGCTTTAATGATACATTTTTACAGTTCTGTATCACGTTTCTTTAATCCAGTAATTGAAGTCACTCATAAATAATGATTGGTGTGGGCTGGAGAATGTCTGTTTAATTTTAAAATTTTCTAAACTTCGGGCCTACAAAGATTGCAGATAATATGTCTGTCAATTAAAATCTGAAGGTTCATTTTTTGAACATAGTTTCTACAAACAATCTGGTTGTGAAGACTCTTTAAAATATAAATCAATATATACACTAGACGTTTTTCTGTGTCAGCAATTGGCAGCTATAAGGTGTATCTTGCCTTTAAGAGTTTTGTAGCATAGTCATTCTGGCTGCATTCAAAATGAAGTCTAAGTGACTTGAAGTTTTTTTCATGTTGCTGGAAAGCCATTTGCAGGAGTAACCACAGATGTAAATGGCATGGATATCCCTGAATCTTGTAAGAAGTTGAACTAAGAAACCAAGATGGACATTGCTATGCTGAGCTTTCCAATAGTTTTATTTACTGCTTGTGTGAATTCAACTACTTTATCAGCAAGTGTTTATTACACTGCTACAAACACAAAACTGGGTGAAGCAATATAGGAAATAGAAGAGAATATCAGGTTTAGCCCTGGCCTTTAAGTAGTCTTTGAGAGTTCTCTCAACCGACCAACTCACACTCTCACTTCTCCAACACTTATTTAGATAAGGTCATTTTCAGGGATGGCAGGAGCTACAGGTTTGGAGCTATCAATATCTTACTTCTAAACCTAGAAATCCTAAATTTCCAGTCCCAATACTTCTCAAATTTTACTCATATATTTCTCTTGGCATAGCAATTTATGTTTAAAGTTACAAAAGCTCATTTGGCCAAAAAGATATATAATAATCACAGAAACCACTAAAAATGTCCTAAACTAAGTAGTTATATTTTAGCCTTGGCTTTTCTAAATCTTCTCCCTGGCTTCAGCTCTTAAAGGAAATAATCTCCAATTATATCTGTATCATCGACTGATGAACGAGACACCCAAATTTGTCTTCTATTTTATTTTCTGTTCCTAAACACCATGCCTGACTCTCTGTAAGTAATCAGTAAACATTTTCTAAATTAAGTATTACTGGGTAATTAGGGAAATAAATTGGGATACATAATGCATGGAATATCTGTAGTGATTAGTCATATTCCTGAATACTGACTAAGGACATAAAACCATATACATGACTGTAGTAGGCAGAATAATGGCACCTTAAATACGTCCACATCCAAATCCCTGGAACCTGTGACCTTAGATGTTAAAAGGATTTCCCAGATGTGATTAGGTTACAGATATTGTGATAGAATATTGATCCTGGATTATCCACATAGACCTCATGTAACCACAAGGATCCTATTAAAGGAGAGAGGGCGTGGGAGAGAGAGAGAAGGAGATGCAACACAAGTCAGCAGACATCGGTATGATGTAGTCATGAGCGAGGAACACGAGGAGCCTCTAGAAGGTGGAAAAGGCAGGAATTGGTTTCTTCCTAGATCTCCAGAAGGACACAGCAGCGTGGATACCTTGATTTTAGCTCCTTACGACACATTTTCAGACTTCTAATCTCCAAACTAAAGGATAATATTTGTGTCATTGTAAACACTAAGTTTGTGGTAATTTGTTACAACAGGAAACTAATACAATCTTTGAGTTAAAAAACATGCCAAAAGATTTTAGTTCAAATTGGCAGAAGGAGTAACCATATCAGCCTTCTGTTGAAGCACAGAATGTTAAAATCTGTAACAATAAGGAGCACAGCGTGCATAACAGAGATGGATTATCAACATGCAGACATGATTAAAATATTTCAGACAGGAAAAATCAAGACATACATATTAAGAAAATAATCAGAATAGAAGAAGTTGCAATCCAGCATGCAAAGACAAGAAAGCAAGGGGAGACATAGGAGGATATTTTTCAAAACCCACAAAATTCAGGTAGATAAGTTTTGATAGTGGGAGTGCAAAGTGGGACAGAAAGCAGGTTGATTAATTAATCAACTTTAATTAAACTCTTTAAATAAAAAGGGTTTTCTGCAGTATCAGTTGCTTGGTCAATGGCTCTACTTACCTTCCATCCCCAACACAGCTTATATACTATGTCAGCCCCTGGTGTTTCTCTGAAAAGGCAAAAACTCTAATTCTGTTTCTGGAAATCGCATGCCTAAGAGAAATGAAAGTTTCTCAGGTGATGTTAGCACTTCAGAATGATTTCATCTCATTTTAGATGTGCAGGGGAGGGGGGGCAGCAGGGAGCCTACTTCTGTTCTCTGCATACATTTACGAAGCTCGCCTGCAGGTTCACAGCTCTCCCACAAACCTTTAGCTGCCTGCCGGCCTTATCATCAAGAGAACAGGTCATTTGGGAAACTAAGCCTCGTTATATAATGACAGAGAAAACCCAAGACACCTACGTATATTGATCAACACGCAAGCACTATTAAAATATTTCTGACAGATTGAAACTCAAGGTACACATTTTGAGAAATTAATGCAAATAGAAGAAGCTGCAATCCCAACTAACCCTTCATTCTTAAATAGTATCAGAAAACCAAGGTCACTATATCTTTGAGAAAATATTACTGCAGATAACAAGGAGAAAATTGGAGAAATGATTACTTAAATTTGTATCCTCAGAGTTGTTTGGTAAGTTATTAAGACCATAGATCAAAAACAAGAAAAGTTTACTGTTAAAAAAAAAAAAAACTTGGCAAAGAACACAAAAGAAATTCGCAAATTTTGAAAACATGATTTACTATTATAATGATTAAATACGGTACTCTCAGAGTGAAAGCAAAGAGAAAAAGAATGTGAAAAAATAGTTTTAAAAAAAGAAAACTGATCCAAGGGATGATATTAAATAAACACGAAGACTGAAAATAGAAAATAGAAATGAGGAAATGATTCCCTAAATATTGGAAGAATCTTCCAGATTGAATAGGACCACCAAGTGCCTGGAGACGTAAATAAAAGACTTATACCTGAATACAGCCTCATGAACTACCAGAAAACCAAACAAAAAGAATCTAAAAACTACTAGATCAACAACAATGGCAAAAAGGAAGATTCAAACTGGTAACAAATTCTTTCTGTAGTTCACTTACAGAACTACAGAAATTTTTAAATGGTTATTTATTAAAAATTAGGAACTTACAGTTGGAAATAGCTTTTAGTAAAGCTGAAATCGGTTAAATCAGTATTTAAATCAGTTAAACAATATTCTAAGGAATTGTTAATATTCTACAGCTAAATACCTCTCCGTAACACTTGGCCCTGACTCTCTTCATTTCTTCACAATCTGCCTCAGCTACAATCTGGTTCCTGACTAGCACGTTGCCTTTTGTTCACCATCTAGCTCCATCCCTCTGGACTTGGCATTTATATAGGGTTACTCAGCAGGCTCTTGGCTCCCCTCAAGGTCTTTGGCTCAATTTCACAGGCTGACCTTCCCCACTGTGGATCACTTCTGAGAGCACATGGCCTCTTAAATCCTGCCAGCCCTATAACCAACCAGAAAATCCTCTACAACAGAGAGAATGGGAAAGTCTTATGTTTTTTACTTAAAATGACCAACCTCATTTTAGGATCCATCCAGTGGATGTGACAAATTTTTGTTGGAGACTAGGTTATTATTGTTCTAGTTGTTTTGATTTTAGTTTATTCCCTCAGTTATTGAAATGATATACAATTTCTCCTTGTAGTATTTCTGTCAAGTTTCTTTTAGTCACCCAAAGTTTGCTCACCATAAACTATGTTTCTGAGCCATCTGTAGCTACAATTCACAGCCCATTTATGTCCGCATCAGCAAAACATATTTCAGTACACATAGTTGAATGATGATGGATTCTGAGGTGACACCAATGGAAATGCTCAAAATGTAAGATTTGTTGCTTGTGGCATAGCCAAAAATTGCAGCCATATTGAAAATTAGGTATGCATGCATGCTTCACAAGACCACAAAGACTAAAGAGTTTTTTTAATCCTAAAATGGTTACTAAGAAAATGCTACATGATTTCAAAAACATGATCATTCAAGAATATAGGCAAGAAGCTGATCTTGACCACTACTGTGTGCAGTTTTATGGTACCATAGCAGTCTCTTCTTACTGGAGAAATGAGGTGTTAGAGATCTCCCCAAGAACAGTTACCAAATGGACCTAAAGCCTAAAATCAATGTTTACCCATGTTTTTAACAGCACTTTACTTTCAACATTGATTGAATATATTGAAAACTCCCACTGGCCGTTTTTAAGTATCAAGTTAAATTGAAAGTTCCCATTGGTGTTATTGAAACCTACAACTAGCAGACACCCTTAGTTTTTCAGAGAGCCAATGACCCTGACTATCATTGGTTGCTTATACCTTTGGCAAGCAGCCATGGGATTTCTGAAATTAGCTGCTTTTCTGGCCTGTTTTCATTGAATTTTTTAAAAAGCTTTATAGAAAGTAATTACAAAGTATTTGCATTAATTCTAGTAATTAAATGTGACTACACCTATAATTATTAGCCTCTGTTCTTTTCTGCATTACTAAAGGCAAGGGAGATCAACATAAGAGTTTATTCCTAGCTGGGCATGAATTATTTAAATCAAATAAAAGGACATATAAGTGTATTCTATTTGAACAACTTGGAAAAATTGAAAATTTTTGTTTTCAGTGGCAGAGGGCATTTCATAATGAAAGTAAAATTGTGTGACCAAATCAAAGAACACTTAAATGATGAAATCTCATTTCCTCACTCAAGTATTTTTTGAAGTTAGAACTACTATTGGAAATAGCAGGAACTCAGAGACTAACAGAACTAGATTCTCTTTTCTAAGTTGCCTCTACCTTAATTTGCAAAATTGGTTTCTGGAGCAAAAGGATGATAAGTCTCTTCCCTTTGCTTCGTAGGTTTTTATAGCATTTTGAATAATGCCCATGTACTTAAAAATATCTTCCAGCTATTACTATCTTAGCAAAAGATTGACTAAAGAGAAGATTAGGATTTCCGTATATGTTTTTTATGGTAGTTTTATATTACATTAATATCTACAAAGTGGTTGTTTCTTCCTATGACATCCATAAGTCCAGGACAGAGGAACACGAGAAAATTATTTAATATATTCCCCCCTGTCTTCAAACTATTTTAAATTAATGGGCTTACCATGATATTCTTGTAAATGGACAGTAGTAATAATTGCAGTTGATACACATTTGATTTCTCCTTAGCAATCACTGTTACTCCTTATTCTTTACCATTGCCCCTAGTTTCTATGTTATTCTAAGGAGATTAACCAAACTTCCATCCAGGAAATTAAGCATGTATTTTTGACTAAACCAATCATCATAATCCATGCTCTGGCAACAATCATTGCTTCAGAAATGAAAATGTAATTAAGCTGATCCGATCAAAGTAAAGCATAAAACTTCTGAAGATATCTGCACCGCCCCCATGTTTATTGCAGCACTATTCACAGTGGCAGGGATATGGAATCAGCCTAAGTTTCCATCAACAGAGGAATGGATGAAGAAAATGTGGTGTATATACACAGTAGAGTAATATTCAGAACTGAAAAAGAATGAAATCCTCTCATTTGAAGCAACACGGATAAGCCTGAAGGACATTATGTTGAGTGAAATGTCTGGCACAGAAAGACAAATACCAAATATTCTCATTCATACATGAGAGCTCAATAAGTCATGTTCATACAAGTTGAGGGTAGAATTGCAGTTACTACAGGCTGAGAAGGGTAGAGGATGAGAAAAGAATAAGGAGAGATTGGTTAACAAATACAAAATTGCAACTAGCTAGGAGAAATGTTAGCGTTCTACAGTAGGATGACTATAGCTAATGACAATTTATTGTGTATTTCCAAATATTAAATAGCTAGAAGAGAGGATTTTCAATGTTCCCAGCACAAAGAAATGACAAATGTTTGAGGTGATGGGTATGCTAATTACTCTGATTTGATCATTACACATTGTACACATGTTTCAAAATATCACTTTGCCCCCCATAATTATGTACAATGTGTCAATTAAAATAAAATTAAAAACTTAAAAAGGGAAAAATTCAAAATTCTAACATATTTACTGTCGTCAATCAGGATGATGTATTGGAAAGAAGAACTACAGCCATTTTACCATAAGATCAAGGCCAGCCTGAGAGTGAAATTATGCACAGAGTGGGCAAGTCTTGGGGACATATGGGGCAATGGAGATGGAGCCAGGATTCAGCAAACCCAGGACCCCACTATTTTTCCAGACTTTTTTCTTCATGTGAAGTCTTGTTTAAAGCAGTTCGAAGTGGCTTATGTTCTTCCAACCAAGAATCTTGATTATATAGTAATAGAAGGGGATAATAAGGAAATATGGAAATAACTCTCCTTGGAGATTAACAAAACATTTTTAAGCCAAAAAAGAAATGAAACTTAAGAAATAGTCTATGATGCACCTGTACTGAATCAAACCACTATAGCACAGGGATGAACTTCAAGCCCTCTACAGTCACATCAATGAATTTTAGGTAATACAAATCATGTATTTTTGGTAAAACTAAGCATTCTTACTATTTTGATTAACACTCAGAATGCTAGTATATTAGTAGACAGATTATATTATAATCATCTAGGCTTAGTCAGTTGTCTTAATCAGGAAATTGAACTCAAAGGCTGTTCAGCTATAATTAAATTTAAGAAATCTAAACTTGGGAGTAACTGCTAAAAGCACTTTCACTATCTGTATTTCAAGCAATACCAAGGCCGTCTCCAAATAGTGTAATGAAATGTTTCTTATGGTGAAATTAATGGCTTGTTAATCATCATAATGAATATTAGCAATAGGCTTTTAGTAAAATTAATAGTATTCAAAACAGGTAAATTGATTAAAATATTTAAGAATCACTCCTTATCTTTGCATAATCAGAGCATAAAATTATTGAAAAGCTTGATCATTAAATGATCTTGTGTCAGTTTATTAGGTTCAAGAATTTCTAATTGTTCTATATCAGCTAAAAGGGATATGGAATACTATCTCTATGTTTTTATTAGCATGCCTGCCTTATATAAATCTTTCATTCAAGGTGAGGTTGAAGCATCAAAAGGTCAGAGAGCTAGGGTTTTATTCAGCTTACAAAATAAGTAGCATTATCTATTTTATGTCTACTCGTTAATGTTTGCTTAAAAAATTTCTCTGTGTGTGTATGTGTGTATGTATACACACACACATACACACACATATATATATATACACACACACATACACATACATTAGGATTAAGTCTAAAAGTTGTTTTTCTTTCAAATTTGTAACAAGACTTTGGGGGTAGAGCTAATCTTTACTTACTTTTAAATTCTTCAAGGGTTACCACCATCGAACAAAAAGAAGATAAGTATTGTGCAGGACCAAAATAGTAAGATCATTTTTTAATATACATTGTTAAAGCAATGTGGTTCAGACTTAACATCGTGATGCATGAGTTAGAAAACATGGCTTGGAGTGAGATATAACTTATTGCAAGACAGAGGTAAGAATTACAATTTTCTCAAAGATGATCTTGAGCTAAAACAGTTATATTCTAATGGTGACACAAAGCTAAATGATAATGAAATGAAGAATATTAGGCCTGGCATTATGCATTTTTTTCTCAAAACTATTATTGGATTTATTTTAAGTTAATTTTTAAACTAAAATTTTAATTATATAAATAACACATAAGCAAATTTTTCCTGGAAAAAAAGTACTGTACATAAGAATGAAGTCACTACAACTATTGCTTCCTTATTGGCTACTGAATGCTAGGCATCTTCCAGAATTGTTTTCTACACATTTACAAATGGAAGCAGGAGTGTGCACATGTACACACACACACACACACACACACACACACACACAC
>RJWJ010022489.1:14737-26919 GCA_004363605.1 Indri indri | reverse complement strand
TTTGACCCTGAATGAGTAACTAAATGGTGATGTTAACAGGAGGAACAAAGAACAGAGACTGGACAACACAAGGGCAGATATTAGGTAATGAATTTGACTTTTACACGATGAGGCTGGGGAAACGAGACAACAGGTAAAGTACAAGGACAGAGAGCAGAAATAACAGTCCAGAGGACCTGGAGAAATTAGAAGAACCAATTACCTTTTACAGTGACTGGGTCTTTGAGTGACAACTGAGTGGAGCCTCTTATTCAGGTTACAGGATTAAGAGCCCAGTGTGTCGAGGAGTGAATTGAAAGCAGAGACATGAGCAAGTACACACATCTCTTTAGAAGGTTGATGAGTAAAAGCGGGGAGAGCGAACTAAGGCTGCTTGAGGGAGAATTAAGTTCGAGGGAAAAATTTTTTGAATTCAGGATCCTTGAGCTGAGGAAGATAGAATGAGACTAAAAACTCAAGAAAAAAAAAGGGTTAAAGATGAATCTGTAGTTGCTGACAAAATATGATCATGAGCTCAAGTAAAGAGACTATCCTTGGAAAAATAGTAAAGAAAAGTATTATTTAGGGAGAAGAAAGAACTAAGTGGAAAAGGGAAATATAAATTTGGAGATGGAAGGGTAAGATGTTTGAGAATTGAGGGTAATATTTCCTACTTTTTCATTAAAGTAGAAAGTACAGTCCTCAATAACCAAAGGAGAGGAGGGATGGGGCAGCTGGAGAAGGAGAAGGCTTAAAAAGCCACTACGCAGGTCAAAAAAGGGAATAGAATAGAGGTGAGTAGAATACTGAACAGCCCCATAGAGAATGACGAATAATGTTGAATTGGTGAAGGACCAAGTTGAAAATCATTTAGTTCAACTTCATCAAAGGTGAAACAACTTTGGTTTAGATAGAGACAAGGGAAAAACTCACGATGAGTTAGTAGATTCTATTTATATAGTCACGTATTCTATTTTTCAATTGTAAATTGATTGTAGGGTACCAGTGTATAGATCGTTTCTTTCATACCCTCTACGCAAGTTATCAAATACTAAATATACACATGTATTTTGTGAAAAGCCTACATTTCGTATTGAAATAGTACTTTTATTTCCAAAGCAAACTTACAAAGATGACCTCAGTTTGCTCTATACCTCAAGAATTTCTTTATCTGATTAGACTCACATAGGAATGATGAGTTCAATCAGACCATGATGCAACTGTATATATTGTAGAAAAATAATATGTTGACATGTTTAGCTTTTCCATTCCCCCTGGGTATTTACATTTGAGCAATAAAGTTTTCCTTTGACAATGACTGACTCCTGGAAGGCATTCTTTCTACCGGAGAGATTAAGCCGCTGTGGGAAGACAGGTAAATAGAATAAATAATTACTCTTTCAATATTCAATCTGATACTGCACATATCTTCTACCGTAAAGGATTATGCCTGCTCTTCCTTTGACTTCTCATGTGGCCATGTGCAAACCTCAATTTTCTTACCTTACCTAGTTCCTGATAATGCTATGAGGATTGTCCAAAGTCTATGCTTTGTAGGGAATGACATTACTGCATATTTTAATCAATTGATGATTTTATACTTATTGTTCTAGTTGAGCTTTCCTACTGAGAAAATCCCTTAGAAATTTCAAATACAAATAGCACCAAATGAAAGTTTGTAATTATCTATTTGAATGAACTGTTCTAGAAAACCTTTAAATGCTCTTTAAGTAGTATATAATTGTTTCATATATTGGGAAACTGAGAAGGAGAATAATCACTTCCTAGTAGATAGGATGTCGTCATCTTATGCTTCTATAAATACATACCAGCGAAACAGCTGAGGCGCAAGAAGAAACTAAGGCCAGTAAAGGTAGCAATAACAGCACACATTGTATGTGTATATCACCCTTATTTTTCCAAGTATTTTTACAGCAAATATCTCATTTTATACTTTCACAGTTCTTTTGATAAGGGACTATTATTCCATTTTACATATTGTGGAACCAAAAATAGAAAGAAATGATCTGGACAACTTAAAATATATACATAGAAAAAATTAGCCAGGCATGGTGGCGTGTACCTGTAGTCCCAGGTACTCGGGAGGCTGAGGCAGAAGGATTGCTCGAGCCCAGGAGTTTGAGGTTGCTGTGAGCTAGGCTGACGCCACGGCGCTCTAGCCTGGGCAACAGAGCCAGACTCTGTCTCAAAATAAAAGAATATGGGGTAGGGGGGATATGTGCAGAAGGGGCTATGAGGAGGAGTTAGTACACTCAATATATTGTAAAAAGCTGGGGCACACCTGGGGGTCTAGCTCACTTGTCCCCATGTACCATACAGACATTTAGGACCTTATTGATCAGGCCTTTGGAGTGCTCCATGGGGACATCCTCTCAGCTAGTGGACAATATCCTTCACATCCATCTCAAACTGCTACGCTTTCTTTAGCAGCTAGCAAGTCCCTCACTACCTCTTGGGCCTCTAGCGTGGGTTTTCAGTCATAGCCATTCCTCCCCACTTCTTTTGCCTACAGTGTAAAGGGGCGATATTGCGTCTAGTCCTGACCTTGAAAAAGGAAGAAGGATTGCCTGTATGTCTATTGGTATCTTTTACTCCAGGTTACATTATTCTTCCTTGGTCTTACTAGGGTATCTCCAAAAGTATAATAAAAAGACATGTTGCATTACAGATATTCTAGTTCTCGCTGGAACTACATGAAAAGTTTGTAACCCTTTCCTAGCTAGATTGTAGGTTTCAAAATCATATCGTTTTGCCATTTGAAAGCTTTCTTCCATTAACTAAACACAGAAAGGTACCATGGCCAAGTCATCCCTTCCCTGATTCCTGGGTGTTCCTAACTGAGGGGGTGTCCTCATCCCTCACTCCGTGGTGTAGAGGGAATGGGACTGGGGTCGGGATCCGGAAAATGTGTGCTGAGGCAACAGAGGGAAGTCACATGGGTGCAAGGGTATTTTAAATTTTCAAGAGAAACACAAAAACATCTGGCAGCCACCTGGAAAACTAATAGTTTGAAATAGTTCCCAGTTTCTAATTTAGATCATGACATTCCTCTCTGTGACATCACATCTTTGCAAAACCAGGTTTTCAGCAGTTGCGGGATAAAAAGCGAGTACTGAGCAAAAGGGAGGCAGTGTCCAATCTCATTCCAAAGTGAGAACTTGTGTAGTGCTCAACGGTTGCTAAATTGTTCAGACAAAACCGTATTAAATTATATGGACCTAACTACTTAATAATTGGAATTATTAGTTATTTCTTTTGGCAGATGGGGTGCTGTAAAAAAAACACTGAGATGTTACGGGCATCAAGTTTGAGAACTTCTGTGTTAGGGTATTTATTCCTGTCCTAAGGATTGGAGGTAAATCAGAGCTCTGTGTGATGAGAAATTTTGTTAAGAGAAAGAAATAACTCAATAGGTCCAAAGCCACGAACTTCCTGGTGTGCTCCAGGGTAGAGAATTTATCTTGTTTTTAATTCTATTAGGACTCCAGGTAGCTATGATCTTCTATTATTGTCAAAAGTGCTATTATTTTGGTAATAATCTTGATAGATCAGGCTTTTTCTTTGATTCATGTGAGCTGACCACTATTACTATTATTATTGTGGAGTATTGATGTAGACATTAACACTAGCTATAAAATCCCAAGAAATTCATTGGCAGAATATTATTCTAAGATCATCAGCTACTAGAATACCTTTTTGCTACCATTTTTTAAAAATATCTGTTTATTTGCCCTTTATTTAGTCACTGAGGTAATTTTATTTCTAACTCAAGGAAACAGGAGTTCAATTAATGGTAAAATAATACTTATAAATTGGTTAAACATGCTTCTTCAATCCTTGAATTGGGTAATTTAAAATACTAGCTGACTACACATTTTATATTTCTAATCTCATATTTTAAAAAAATCATGAAGAAGGACATTTTGAATGATTGTGTTTTTAATGCCACAGGGTAAAAATAAAGAGTCAATTTTAATGGATTACTATATGTCAGCATGTCTGGGTTTCATTGTGCTGTGCTCCAACCTTTTAAAATAACAAATTCATTGAATTATATATACTAAGATCTCATGGTTATCACTGCCAAAGTAATAGGTATATACTGAAGTCTGAGGCAATATGGAGGGATAAATATTAGTCATGAAAAGTTGTTTAAGCTGAGGGGAAATAAATGAGACTAACCAAACATATCAATAATTCTGTTTCAATGACAAGGCTACTGCAATTTCTATCTCCAGGACTTTGCCCTAATATTTAGCACACAATTTTCTTTTCTTAATCTCCTTCATACTCACCATGTTTATCAGTGTTTGGACTCACTTTTAATTGTGTTAAAAAAAAAAAAAACCTAAAAAAAATAGTCACCTGATTCGTCTTCAACTCCTATACATAAAGAAATAGGCAATGTGAAGGGGAATTATTTAAATTAGTAAATATTTTATTATGCAATTGTGCCTTTACCTCAGATTTAATACTTTATGAAGGGTAACATCTATTTTTTTTTAAATGTAGGGAGAAGAAGTAGTTTAATAATAAAAGCAGTTATCCCACAATCCCCTGAGACATCAGATTCCTGCTAAAGAACAAACTTGAATCAGCCTTGGTCAAGGAAGAGCTGGCCTATTTTTCAGCATATCCCAAAAGAACACAATTTCCAAAAGCAGTTCGTGAGTACAGTAAACTCACTAACTAAAATAAGGAAATTTTGAAGCCCATCTTGAAAGTAAAAAGCTATTCCAGTAACCTGGGTAATGCTCTCAGTGCAGTGTGGCCCTAAATGAAGGAACTGTCATTGAAAATTATTGACTCTTCCTGTCCCTTGAAATTTTAAGAGGCAGATGGCCACCAAAAGAGATTCTGCTTCAATCACTTGTGGATATTGTGCCTGGTGGCTCTCATCTGCTTTCCTGTCTCAACCCTCTGCCCTCTATATGTTAAAGAAGACTAAAACCAAAACCATGGCCCAGTGTATTATAAATATAAATTTTCTAAAGTTTTAATCTTGATAGTTCAGGAGGTGGTGGCAGGCTGGGAGTTGGAAGCATTCATTCCTGTCTTTATTTTTTTTTTTGTTTTAATCCTAGATAGGAAAGGAGACTTCTCCAGCCAACATTGAGATTCCATTATAAATACTTGTTTTCACTTACACATTAATCACTTTAAATTTTTTTTTTTTTTGCTTGTCTTAGCTCCTTAGTGAATTGTTCTCAGTATCTCCTGAGCCATATAAGGAAAAATAATGCCAGAACATTTATGTGATATGTTTCTTGAGATAAGGTGTACTAGGGAGTATTACTGAATCATTCTTTCTAAATCCTGCAATATGAATCATTTAAAGATGTGCTATTACAAACATATAGAGAGAAAACCTCAACCAGAAAGTAAGGAATATCAGACACTGGGCTTTGCTCTTAGATTCATGACACTTCATGGTGTGGTTCAGGTCAGGTTCACTGAACAAACATCCCCAGGTTTGTTATAACCAGGTTTGTTATAAAGCCAGTTTTGTTTACGTGGCTGGTTACTTTTTGTGTGTGTTTGTGGCTAGTGGACAGTATATTGGATAGCATAGAGAGAAAATATTATAGAATATTCTGTTGCAGAAATAGAATATTGCAGAAATATTCTATTGGGGAGTACTGTTCTAGAGTCTAGGATATTTACTTCCATGTGGCTTGAGAATAGTCTGAATCCATTTGAGCATACAGAAAGTAGCATGATACAAACAAAATAGTATTTTAAAGCCTGGGTTCAAATCCAGCAAAACGTGCAACTCCATGCCTTGGGATTTTATGATCCAATAAAATTTCAAAAAGACCTGGGAGATTGAACTAGGGTTACAACTCCTTATTTTGTCAGGAGAAGTACATTAAAAATAAAATTCCCATTAATATATATATGCAATCATTTTATTCTTAAAAGACATTTTACTTTCAATAAAAAAGAGAGAGCATAATCTCAGAATAAAAGAGAGATTTCCAAAGGAATACGTATAGCTTTTTAAAACCTCACTCCCTGGTCCATGTCTGCTTTCACTTTGACAAAGACCAATGAGCATTCTGCTGAACAAGCATCAGATCTTAGACTGGCATTTAGAAACCACTGAACCCTGGCACTTGCCAAGGGCTTGACTGCGATGAGTTACTTAAGTTCTCAGAGCCTAGTTCCTTATCTTAGAATGGGAACATGAGCATGCATTTAATGCAGAGTCGTCAGAATCAAATACGGTATGTTGTAGAACACCATGTCTGGCATACAGTAGGCATGAATAAAACATATTGTTCTCCTCTCTATTTGATCAAAGGCTTCCTTTTAATCTACCGAATGCTTTCACCACATGTAGACCTTTAAAATTGTCATGCTAGCTACCCATAAATCTTTCCCCTAGTAACGCATTCTGGAGGAAAACCAAGAGGGCAGGGCCAGGGCCACTGACGTTAAGAATGGGCTTGTCAAATATTACGAGATAGACTATGAAAGAAGAGCCTGTTCCTAGAACACAAAGTGGGGGCACCTGTGGACTCCAGCCTGTGTACTCAGCCCTTTCTGCCTGCCTCCCTCCACTCGGTGGAAGTCAGACTCTCCGCCTATTTTAATTTGTGACATTAGCACTTCTGGAAAAATCACTCTGTTTTATTGGTATTTATCAAACGAAATAACCTAATCTGCTTAGTGAATGTGTCTACACACGAGTGCTAAATACTTCTTAAATTACTGAAATTGGAATTTTTTTTTGATATATCATTTTGAGCACAGATTGTTGTGCCATGATATAACTAAGAAGTTTGAAGACATTTTTTGGCATGTATTTTCTCTAATGAAGCCTAAGTTTTTCTCTTACGACAATTAAAGAGATCCCATTTCAGACGTGGTAATTTTTTCCTTATTTTGCCTAAATTCCAACTCAAGGCCGAGCTCACTTTGTTTTGTAAATCACTGGTAAAGTGTTGTTGTTTTGTTTTTGTTGTTTGATTTTATTTTTGCATTTATGTGTAACTCTTCTATTTGTTGTCTTTAGCATATCATCTTCATGAGATGTAACATGTACCAAAGAATATGCATTGCTTTGCATGTGTTCTGGCATTGATAAATGCATTAGAGATGCAGAATTCCATGGCCTGAATTTAATGCTAACTCCATCCCTTCATGGACATGTTATTTTGTGTCTTTCTTGGGCCTCCCTTTTCTAATATACGGAAAGAATCTAATAAGAGATAATCATTGTAAAATGCTTTTCATGATGCTTAGCACATAGGAATCATTTGAAAAATATTAGCTATCATTATCATTTTATGATAATGACAATTATTCATAATTATTACCATTATTATTTACAACTACATTGGATATTTGTACTCTGACTTTTTTAAAAATAATTATATTGAAAGCCTACTTAAGAAATAAAAAATGATGATAACATATTATAGAGGCTCCCAGTGCTATCAAATCACTTTGCTGGACACAAGTGAGAGATTTCAGGGTAGATGAACACTCAAGCCTATTAGAAATTTACAATTTGAGGGCAAAGAAAGGATAAAAAGTACAGAAGACAGGCTGTTTCCCTACTAAGAATTTAAATGGCCAGGTGAGCACTCATTCACCTGTTTTTATAGAATAGGCTTGTCTGTTAAAATTGTGGGAAGGACTAAAATTTCTTCTGTTTGTGCTAGTATGGAATATAAACACCAATGTGCTCCTTAAATGGGAGTAAACATTTCCACTTGATGACTGATAAGTGTATTTAGCATTATCAAAAACCCCAGCAAACCTGCATATACAGATACACACACATGTGGCTTGGGGTTTGACAATGAAAAATTTCAATTTGGAAGATATTACCTCACACAATACTACACAGTTTTAATTTTATTCTTATATTAATTTACATTTTCCTTGATTCTCAGAAAAAGGTTGCTGGACATTCTTGCCAAATTGAAAGTTTTGGTGTTAGTGATTTTTTTATACAAGATTTTGTGTTGAATGGATTACTTTAATCCTAAGTGGCAACAGCTTCAAAGAGGAAAATTGCATTCACTTGTGACTGAAGTTGGCTTTGTTATATTAGGAACTTCATTCCCTGGGGTTTCATAAATAGAGGTACGGCTTAATTTGTTTTGACTTACAATGGAGCTAGTTCTAAATTAAAACTTCAAGCAATACAGAGGATCCATGTACTCAGGTAAATCTATTATAATACCAATGAAGCACAATTTTCATGTGTTTTTTTGTTTTGTTTTATTTTAGCAGTACATAAATTACTAGGAGTTTATCCAAAATTATAATGCTTCCTTCATAAGTAATTTTAAATCATTCATTGTATTCTTAAATGTGGCATTTATAATTTGTCAGAGTGAACTTTTTTGGGGGGAAAACAAATCATCTTTTTAAAATAATATCTATGGAAAAATATAATTTAGTTTTACAAAATATTCTTGGCAGTCAAATTTTCCAGAATGCTTTTATTGTCTGAACCTATAGTTTTATGATTTTAATTTAAAAGGGTGTTAACATAAAATATTCAACTTCCCCAGGAGTTCCCCTTGAAGCCCAATTTCTTGCGTATTATTTTAACATTTAGCTTTGCTTACAAGTGTTTTATCAAAATAGGCATGTTTCCTTTAATAAGTAGCTTTTAAAAGAATGAATGATTAATACATGAACTGAAATGAAGCTAAGTAACTCATACAATTATTTAAAAAAAAGTATTTTAAAATAGAATTAGTGCTTACATTTTAATGCAATTTGATTCATATTTACTTGAAAAACTTAGAGATTACTGAACATAGGCTAGAATCATTAAAATGTTTTTAAAGAATAAAAGCATGTGAAATTTTTCATGATTCATTAATGTTTAATGCTAAAAGCAGGGTATAAAATTGAATATACAGTATGATTCCAAATTCTGTAAGAAATCATGTATTCCATTAAAGTCATGCACCATATGACACACATGTGCTCACATACATCCAGAAGGAAAATGTTATCAATAGTTACCTTTGGGTGGTTCTTTAAGTTTTCCTTTATCTCCCAAAGTTTCTGCAATATATATAACTTTGCAAAGATCAAATAGATTGTGTTGTGTATGTATTTGTTTGTTGTACCTGTCCACACTCTATGAAGATAGGAATAGAGAATGGTGAGTAGACATGGCTCCTCTTGTAGCTAATTCTTGGGTGTTCTTGGTTGTTGTCAAATAGCCTAGGCTTCTAGAAACATTTTTATGTGCATATTAAAAATGAGAAAATACTGTTTTTCTATAATCCTAAAAGAGGTGAATCCAGGGTGAACTGATAAATGGATGATAGTTTTTAGTCTGAGGGAAGAAAGACCCTAGAATTTCAAAATGCCAATTATCTGTATGTTTATCAATTTCCTAATCCCACTGACAAACTCCAGAGGAGAATATCTTTCCAGCAAGAGTAGCCAAAGCACAGAAGATCAAACTCAGCCACTGACTCTTCTTCAAAGATAGTGCATACAACCATTTGTCCTGCTAAAATTTGCAATGTGTGATATTCAGAAGCAGCAGGTCTTACATGGCCACTAATGCTTTTAACACCATAAGATTAGGGGTCTTCCCTCAATAAAGTAAAAACTCTCTTCTAATTAACTTCATCTCCTTTTCCTTCTGGTTTGGTAACAGTAAAATGGAGAAAGGTTGCCACCTAGTGTGTTTCAAGACAACCTTGAAATTGTTTATGAAAAATGTTTTCAGGTGTTGATGTTGATTGAACTTATTTTTTAAGATGACAATATGTTTTTTTCATATTTAAGTATTTGAATAGTTTATGGATCCCAACGAGGTTTCTGTAAAAGGGCTTGCTTTTGGATTTCTTTCTTTCAGTTTCTTGTCTATTTTTCTGGCTTCTTATTACATAAAGAATGAAGGTAGAAAATAAAGTAGTAAATAATGCAGAAGTAGAAGGATGGCAGAAGGCATAGAGAGTCAGAGTTCTAGACTCAATTGCCATTTCTCTTGGGGAAAAAAAAAACTCAAGAGTGCACTGTTGAGCCTTGTATCCCCTGCCTCCAGCGGCACCAGCTCAGGACTCAGCAAGCCCTTCTCTTTGGGACAGGTGAGAGGCAGGGCTTCAGGGGCTACAGAAGGTGACTCTGGTTCAGCCCCTTGTAACCAGAGCAGGTGACTGAGCATGCAGCACCTCCTTCCACATCACAAGACTGAAGACCAGTGTGACACCGACTCCCACAGTGACCTGCAAGGGTTCATCCTGTCTATTCTAGACGTTTCTGCACTTGTACTCTGCAGTAACTGTTTCCTGGCTATCAGTTTCATCACTCACATACATACATACATACTTATATACATACGTGCATACATGAATACATCCATATATACATTTGGGTAAATTCACACCTAGCAGGTACAATGCACACAACTGGGCGAAGGTCACACTTATAATTTTGATTTAAACTGTACAAAAGCAAATTATGCAATCAAAATGTGTGTACCACCGTAAAACTCTGAAATTAAAAAGAAAGCTTTTTTCTGAGACCCTTCAGCCCTCATTCTCTCCCCACCTGTCCCCCATAAATACTCCAATTCGAAGAAACAAAGCTATTTGTTCCTTAAAGCACATCCCACCTGTTTTTTTAAGTTTGTTGTTATGTTTGTTTTTATTTAAATGAAAGACAATATTGCATAATCTTTCCCAAAACTCATGTCAGCAGTAGGTGACTTATTACATGGAATTATAACCCCTCCTAACCCTACCTCATTTACCTAAGGTACTTTTAAAAGTTCCTTGTTGGGAAAGTTGTTCAAGTGAAGGATTTCAGAATCATTTTATTTCATAGGCCTTTTTGGGTATATGTAATTATTCAACTCATTAAAACCCACGCATACTTCATGCCAAATAGCATACAATAAAATAATGAATCTTCTGTTGGTCTTAACTACCAGATCTGTTTTTTAATTATTATAAGCAAATTATAGGACACAATTAAAAGATATGTTTTATCATATTTTATTGAGGACTTAGATAAGGATTTTTAAATTATATATTGGGTATGTATTTAAAGATAATTTAAGTATTATATACTTATCCATTTGAAAAAATGGATAGAACATAACTTACCCTTTATTGAGGACATCTGCCACCGAATGCTAGGAATCGTTTTACTGTTACCAGAATGAGACAATCTTGAGATATTTGACAGAAACAGTTTCTGGGCAATTAGAAAAAGTCGTATCTCCCTCTTATAATTGTCTTTCTTTATGTTTTGACAGGGAAGAAAACAAATTATCTTAAATATTGTATATTCTGAATATATCTTTGCAATACTTGGGAATGAAATACAACCAAAGAAAGAATTGTGCTATAAAGACATTCAACCCTTTTGAGTTTCGAATGATTCAAATCCAGTAGAAAGCATGTAAAAACACAGGGGACATATTTCCATGGATTGATTTCAGATTGATGATGTGCCTCGATCAAGATGACTTAGTTCTGAGAAAATAAACTTTGTAGTTGGGCAATTATAAAGAATAAAACGAAAAAAGAAACTGCACCTTGGGACAATATCTAGATTTCATATTACTTTAACTTTGGCTTTCTGAACTGCCTCTAGTCCACTTAACAAATACGATGTCTGCAGCTTGACCGTATGTTGAAGCAGATTAATAGTTTATTTGATGCCAAATTGAGCAGACATATAGGGTGTGTCTTTTCTCCTTGTGTAATATACCTCCCATCACAGGATAATGATTTTTAAATAATATTTTTTATCTGAGGAATCATTGAAGTATCTTGAATGCCATATATGTGGTACACAAATATTTGGAATTATCTTTCATCTTTGGACTTCTAACACACTACCCAGTTTACTGATTTGTTCATGCCTTATAAGAATGTTTGGCTTCAAATGGACTCTTAAAGTGCCTTGTGTGTGTGTAGAAAGTTGTCAAATGGTGAAGTGCTCAGCCTTGGATTTTGTACTCATGTTCTTTGTTTTTTAAACACTGGTGCATCTGTAAGTATTTCTCAGTTGTTTTGTAAGAGTTAGGTAACTATTTCAAAATAAGTTCATAAGAGAAACTGTAGTCCTAAATTTTGCCTATAGCCAACAGCCAGAAAGCAAGGTCAGAATGGTGGGCCAAGCCTCTTTTTCCACCAGATGCCTATAGTGACTACGCTTCTCCCTTTTTTTTTTTTTTTTTTTTT
>RJWJ010022489.1:0-14637 GCA_004363605.1 Indri indri | reverse complement strand
CCTCCACCCTTTCATCTGGTCTCCCTGCTTCTAGTTTTGCTTCTTGAAAGCCCTCAATCCTCTGCAGACCTGTCACACAGCTCAAGAGTCCTTCTTATCTATCAGTTTTCTGAGTCTTTGCAATCTCCTGACTGCATAGGAAAGCAAAAGTCATTACAATCTAAAAATATTTACTGCTACTAATTATTATTATTACAGCTAATGTTTATTGAACATTACTATGTGGTAAAGACATTTCTCAGCACCAACGTTATTAACTTATTTAGTCCCAAGACAATACTGTATGTGTGTACTTTATCTCTATTTTACAGATGAAGAGATGAAGGGAAAGAGAGGTTTATAATGTGCGCACGTTCACGCTCATAGTCTGTGCCAGAGCTGGAATTCCAACTCAAACTTCCACCACAAAGTAAAATCCAAGTTCATTTACTTGTAGTCCAAGGGCTCTGTAACTGGCTCCCTGACTCACCACCAACCACTACTCTTGCACTTCCTGCCTTGCATGACATTCCCCAGAATCACTGAGCTACTCACCGAAGTTCCTGCTCTGCACATTGTTCTTCCTCACCCAGGTGTCTCCTCTAACTCCTTGGCTTTGTGCCTTCCTGCTGGCTCCCTCCGGCACAGTGGCCTCCTTACCGCTTCAGTGCACCAGGCTTGCTTCCACTGTGGGGCGTTTTTGGGGAAAGAGCCTCTCTGGGCTGGGCCTTAGAAAGCCTTTTTGATTGACATCCTGCCTCTACCATTTATTAGCTTTTAGACCTTACGATCTCTCTGAACCTCAGTTACCTCGTTTACAAAACATCATTAAAACTCAGTGTCCAGGAGTGGGGGCAAGGGCAACATATGTAAACTAAACATCTGTACCCCCATAATATGCTGAAATTAAAAAAAAACAAAATCAGTGTCCAGCCTTCTTAAAGTCTAGGAGTCTATAAATAATCTCTATAGAGAACAGATGCCCCTCGCTTGAAAAATGCAATTTCGAAACTAAGGGGGTACAAAATAGCATGCACTTCCTTTAAAGTATGTGTTTTCTCTTTTTCTGCTTTTATTTTCCGCATTTTTATTTTCAAGGTACCTGCATGATTTGATGATGACCATAACAACTGCCTTAGTTATTGGTAACAATTTATTTGCCAACATCATCCGTATGCCCTTTGTGCTGCAGCGTATTTCACAAGCGGTGTTTTACATCACTTGGGTCCTTTTCAGATTGCTCACAAGCGAGTGAACAGTTCAGTTGCACCGTTTTCAGTGAGGGTCGTGTCCAGGGAGTTTTCTTTGTAGAATAACTCCATTCACTTTTGATTAAAGAGCTTTGGCTAGCTAGATCAAGAAATAGCCCATGGAGATTCTGGAAATCCTTCTCTCGAATTATTCATGCTAAGAAACACCACAAGAGAACCCTGAGCCCCAGTTTCTCACTTTTCTCCAAGTAGAATGTTGCACAACTTTCCTTGCCTTTCCCTGTCCCTCCAAGACACATCATGCTGACACCTTGCTCCTATACCCCGGGCATGGTGTAGCCGAGGTTGCTGCAGCAACAGCACACACGGAGTAACATTCCCCTGCAACTACAGCGTCTGGGATGTGAGTCAGTTGAAAAGTTTCGCTGGGTTTTTATTAGTGTATGATGCAGTCCCATGTCATCTACAGTTCCTAGGCTGCCCAAGACGCACACAGGATGATGCGGAACACTCCAGGCTAATCACCTTCAAATGTTAAATGGTCCAGGGTCCTCTTACTGAAGCCAATGCAGTTGCCGGTTCCTTCCCCGGCAGCCCCTCCTAATATCTACAATAAGAAGCCAAAAGTAAAACTCCGGCCCCCCTGCCGGAACTCCGTTTCTACTGTTGCATATCCTGCGTGCTTAAAAAGCAGCAGTGACCTTGGTTGATGACCGAGAAGCCCTTCTTTTTACCCAGGGACTTGGACAATGGTTAACATTCCAGACGAGATATTTTCAATCCAGTTGCTGGGAGGAACATGTGCTGAAGAATAAAGATGGAATTACTGTAATTCTCTATGGGAATTCGTGAAACTGGAACTTGCCGTTTCATATTGATCAAAGAGGGCATAGAGTTATTGGTGACTTCTAACACAGGATTTGGTTTGTTTTTCAGACATGGAGATGACTTGATCGTGACTCCATTTGCTCAGGTAAGCACAGCTCGGTGAACGGGCAGGTTTCTCACAGATAGGAAAATTTAATTTGGGGGATTAGTTCTGGTGGTAACTTAATTTAATTTTAAATCAAACACAAGTATAAATACAAATTCTGTGGTTCATTCAAGTAATTCGCAGGCGATGCTAGAAAATGTGACTTTGAACATATCGATCTCTTTCCTATAAACCCATAGACCCAAAGAGTGTCTTTGCTTCAAATAACAAACTACCTAAGGGATATACTTAATTGGGCCCATATTTCCTTAACTGACATAAGCACTAGCAGCAGAAGGCTATATCATGGATTAAATTACATTTAGTATAACTAGGTACATAATCAGTGCTTGAAATTCAATAATCCAATTCAACCTGATACTTTATTTACCTCTTTTTTTAAACATATGTCATTTGTACAGAGTGATATGTTTATGTTCATTTATTTGTTTTAGGCATACACATCATGAAAATATTTTAACCACATGACATAGATGCAAGAAGGTGATAAAATGATCTAAAATGTTTTGGAATATATGTAAAAGGGTTAATGACCGGATGTTCCCTGGGTAGACTAGTGCCTCTCGACTCTTGCTACACATTAGATTCACCCAGAGAGCTCTTATCCCAGTGCTCAGGGTTGCACCCTCGGTCAGTCAATTAAATCCCAAAACCTGGGAATCGGATCCAGGCATCTGTATTTTTTAAAGGCCTCAGTATTTTTTCAATGTGCAGGAGAAGTTGAGAGCCCCTGGTATAGACGACTAGAGACAGAATGGGATGGAGCTGATTTAACCTGGGGCACGGAGCAGGTTTAAAGCCAACACTGACTGATAAGAAGTATTAAATATTGAAATATTAGTAAGGAAGTAAGTAATCCCTAGAAATTATAAAAATTATAGTCAGGGCTATGTCGTAAATAGTTGCAGCACCTTAGGCAACTCATTTGAATTCTCTGGGCCCTCTTTTTTCCAATTGGTAAAACGAGGGGACCGCCGGGATGAAGGACAGTCAGCCTCCAGTTAAAACCCTTTCTGTCCTCTTGCTAACTGAATGGCTTTGAGCAAGTCACTGAACTTTTTCATGTCTGGTTTCTTCCTCCGTTAAATTCCAAGAGTACCTGCCTCATGAGGTTGTTGCGAAGTTGAAGTAGTACTGGGGTTGTAAAATGCTCAGCATAATTTCTAGAAAATATGATATTTAATAAATTTTGATTGTTCTTTGTTTAATTTTATAGGGATAAAATTGCTTTTTCATCTCTAAAATCTCGTAATTCCTGTTTTTAAAAATGAATAATAGCAGTATTTGATAGTAGGATTATGTGTAGTTCTTCTACTTTTTAAAATTTCCTAAAATTTTGTTACTGCTATAATTTAGACCTGAAATTTAATCAGTTCATAAATAACATAATGTGTAAGAGTGATTTTTTAAATTAATGCAGGTAATTAAAAATAGAATTTGACCACCATCCTTTTCAGAAGGTTAATGTCTTATTTGCTTAAGGTTTTACTGGAGCTCATGAATTCCTTTTAACACCCATATTTCTATGTCCAAAAAAATTTACATTCATATGCTTTAATCATATTATGTGATAGCAAATTCTTATAAAACTAAGGATTTTTAATTGATTACTATTAAGAACTTATAATTCTATGTCTAAGAGCTAAGGACTAGGTGAACAGATAAAATCAGGCAAAATATAAATAACCATCACCAAATGTAGAACTCATCCTTCCAACCTGAGTTTATTCAGGTAGCTATTCTTACTTCTAACTAAAATCTCTAGGTATTATTATAAGAAAAAACATATCTACATAGATAGTAACACATTAAAAATTATCTGTATGTGATACCTTGCCTTCTTACTTCAAGTAGTATTCATTAATCTCCAACAAATATATTAATAAATTTGACTTGGTCCCTGCCATCAATGTCTTAAATTCTAAGAAAATCTAGTCTTTTACATGATTAGACATTTTCTGTAGTGTACCTAAATCTCCAAAAAACACTAATAGAATTTCAGAATACTGGGAAGTATATACATATATATAATATATATATATATATATATATATCATTTAGTCTATGTTTGTAAGCTATTTAGATAAAAAAAAGATGTGTACTTAATACCTTTGAAATTGGAATTCTGAATATAAATCAACTATGTATAATTTACAGGCATATCCGATACCTGAAAATAAGCCCCTAATGTATTTAGAAGACTTCGCTTATGATTAACTAAGTGACTCATGACACCTTGCAGAGAGGGTGGTCATTGCCCCAGAGGCTGCAGATTCTTTTTAAGTGGCTTCATAACAGTTTTCACCAATGGCCTTTTACTGGGGTATAAGATTTGAAAAGCCCTCCTAGATTTTTTTTTTTTTGAAAGCTGTCAAACCCTGAAGAGTTTCACCATTGACAGAACATCTCTGGGGAGGCAGGTAAGGCAGAAACTCCAGTTAGCATCAGTTTGCCTGTGGTCTTCTCTTAGCCTCACTGGGTACAACTAGCACATTTTGTTGCCCTAACCACTAATTCCTCAAATTTTTTTTAAATACATGCTAGAGCACTTACTGTTTAATGCTAAATATTATAACGCTAAAAATATAACACATGAAGTGATATCAATATGACTTAGCCTGATATAATATAATTGTTTTTGCCAGTGGACAGAAAACAACTGATTTTAGGCAAGGCTCTCAGGAAATGTTCAGCCAAGTAGGCCAAAGAATTACCACCTTTTCCTAACATGATTCAGAGCTTGGAATTTCATGCTAAATTCTGACGAAAAAGCCATATGGCTCTCAAATATTTTTGCATAAAAAGTTTAGAAATATAAATAATGAGCAAAAAGAAAAAAATTTTTTCATAATTCTAACCCCCAAATAACTGCTATTGACATTTTAATGTATATCCCTTTAGATTTATCTTTCTGTGTGTATTTTCCTTTCCCATGACTTCCAAAAATGGCTTCCCACTGTCTAAAGTGGTTGAAGATCTTCTCCCAAGATCATCTTCTTCCTCTTCTTGAGAACCCATTTCATTAAGCCTGAGTGCATCTCTAAAACATGAAAGCATCCCTTCCTTTTCTTTCTGAAGCAAGGCTTCTTGTGAAGAGAAGAGAATAAAATCCTGTATTACAAGAGAATTTAGGAAGTCATGCAAAGATATATTCCACGTTGTTAGTTGGGCTAAAGCCTAAAATATCTTGGATAGACACAATTTTCAGAAAGGATCCTACAGTATCTCTCCATGTTGTGTTTCAATGTCTAAAACACTGTCGGGGCTAGAAATTCTTGCTGGTGTTTAACCTAAACTCTTTTCTACCTCTGATTTCTTATGTTTCCCCCTAGAAGCTCAGAATCCCTTTGGTCCCCAGAAAAAGTGACAGCTTTAAATATTTTTTATTTCGATTTTAAAATATTCTCTCATGTTTGTGGTGAAATCTTTTGGTGTGGGCCTTTCCTTAGGCACGAAGGCTGGGTGTGGAGAGGAATCCCACCGCCTTTGCCACGCCGTGCCACCCAGCAGCTGGCCTTTTGTTTTCTTGTGCAGAGCTCTTGAGGGCCAAGGAGGCACAGCGCTGTCGAAATGTAGGAAAGCTTTCTCTGCACTCAGCTGCCTCAGGTCGCATGGGTCCCACTATTTGTGAGACAACCACCTTGTAAAACTGAGTCAGCTAGAATGCTCATGTGGAAGACTGTAGTGTTAAAAGAAGCAGAATCTTTGATGAAGGAAAAAACAGGAAACGCCCAAACATTATCCTGGATCCCTGGAGAGACCCTCACATCGTTCAGGCTGAGGAGATACGCCTGACTTGGAAATACGGGGTAGGAACCACCGCGTCCTTTTGCCTCTAACCAAAATACAGCACATGAGATACATCTAGAAAAAATGCAGTATTTATTAACACTCTAGAACATTGCCGTTTAATTAGAAATAGAACGTTACCAATATTCTTTAAACGTTCCTGCCCGTCCCTCCCCCAGGTCACCCTGCGGCAGCGATCTCGTGGTCTCGTCACAGTCCGCGAGCTTGATGAATCCACCAGGCCTTGCCCGCCCAGGCTGTGAAAGAAAACAGGCATCTCGTTTCAGTTGGTTCTATTTTTCTTTCAGCGTTTTTTTAGCCTTCATAAATTTAAATTACAACTAGCGTCTTCTAGGCATCTAAGTTCTTTCCGGAGCAAACCATATAAAATTGTCAATATTCAACCGTTGTTGATTTAAAAAAAACCAGCAATTTAACCCAAACATAACTATTAAAGAGGTTTCCCTTTCAATCAAAACGGCCTTTCTATCTTGTAAATAATCATAATTTGACTCCTTTTTTTTTTTTCTGGCGGTAAAACCGAGGCGAGAAGCCTTTTCGATGGCAGTCCCCTCGCTCCTCCGCCACCAGCGGCACTCATGGCCTGTGTTTTACCGCCATCTAGTGGCGCAAAGTGTATATGGTTTGAAAATCTATCCTCAAAACCATTTCTTATTCTAGTATCTCTTTCTCTTGCTCTCTGGCGATCATGTTTAACTGTTAAACTATTTAATGAAGCCCACATTTTTCTGCTATTTTCAGTGAATACTATTTGTTAATAAATGTTTAGAGGCACCTAAGAAGGTCTTAGAGTAGTGTATGTAAATTATTATTAATGGGCTATTACATAAACCATCTTTGTCCACAATTTTTCTGTAGCACTACAATTATTTCTTTCCTATGGTGTATATATTTCTCATTGTGCCCAAGGTATTTTTGACATTGACTGATTACTTTTTCTTGGAGGGGCAGAAGAAAAAGAAATGACCTTATTTCTAATCGTTGAGGAAGTAACCTCAGTGACCTTTTTGGTTAGCAAGCATTAAGGAGTGAAGAAAATTATAGGACCATTCAAGTTCTGACTATAGTTCTTAAAGAGTTGAATTCAGGAAGAGTGAGAGCTGCCCTAGAAAAGGCAAGTAATAATTGAACCTGAATTCAGGGCCTTCAGTAAAACTGTTTCCAGCTCTCCCCCACAGCCTACGGGAACGGACTCCTCCTTCGTTGTGTCCTATGATGTAAGAGCTTATAAGATGAATGCAATGATATTTGTGACGAAGACACCAAGAATCAATGTGCGAGGCCCTTATAAGATTTATCTGGAACTTTTATTTACACTTCTGTCAATATCATATATGTCACAGTGCAAAAGATAACGGTTAACACTGAACATAAAATTTGCAAGGTACCGTTTGCCCTACCACACACAGGAAAAACAATGATCTAATACTTGCACACATAAGGAACAATGTATCTCCAAGGTTATTTACTGCAGCAGTGTTGGTAGAAGCTGATTTTAAGACAGACAATCTGAAAGCCAATCGGTAGGGGATGGGCAGCTGAATGTCTGAAGGAGACACTTGAAGGCAGATTTCTTTGTTCACTTTTTGTCTTGAAATATGTCATACACATCGGAAAATTTATCTAGTGATTGTGTAAAGCATAAACAATAATACTAAAATGAACAGTTTAAGAAATAGAATAGTACCAATATTTTTAATGTCCCTCCCCAATTTTATCTGCTTCCATTGCCTTGTCTCAGAAATAACAATAATTTTGATTTTTGCCTTAATTATTGTAGGGTATACTTTTCACTTTATACCCTTTTGTTTAAATTCTGTACCATGCGAAGATATACTTTGCACAAAAATGAGTAAATAAAATTTAAATTAAAAGCCAAAACAAAATAATATTAGATTAGATTATTTATTATATTAGATGTTTATTATAACAGAGGCAAAAATTCCTCTACAAAAAATATTTCTTTCATGAACTAGTGTTTCCTTTCATGACTAATGTTTCCTCTCAAATGAGCGCAGAGCATGAATTACCTGCAGTACTATTTCTAAATTGACCTAGCTGTCAAATGCAGCAAACTTAACTGTTATGTATTAGAATACAATTCTCAGAATTCTGGGGTTAAAATTTTTGCCTAGGAAAGGGATCGATTAGCTGGTGCAATAATCTTATTTTAAATGCTTCATTAGAGTGTTTGATATCTGCTTCTTAAAACATAAATTAAGCCTGCATGATTTAATGACAGCGGATCATTTATCCGATTTACTTGTGCATCATTCAAAGATTTCATGCCTAATGAAAGACATCGTGGTCTGATGTCAGCAGTTGGCTTTTGGAATACTCCATCATAGGCAGCGTGACCTTTCAGAGATATGAGTTGTTTGTAAGTGATAATGAGCCAGGTTTTTCCAGTGACCGAGTTAATCATGGTTGGACTCTTAGGAAGTATCGTTTACTCCTTCAGGGGAAAATGCTGTAGGTCACCATCCCAGGGCATAAACAGCTCCCCATAGACTGACATAAATTAATGCCAATTGAGACATTTTTGTCTTAGAAAAAAATTTAGGCTGACTTTAGTTTATGTCTGTGCCAAAAGAAAAAATGCTGAAAACAGTGCTAGAACCCTTGGAGCAATTAGAATTTGGGGGGCTCCCTGGTATTACCAATGCTAGGCATTAATTGAGTAAATTCCCCATGTGCATGTGAAATCATTAATCAAACGTAATGCTGCCATAATGGGCTCATAGTCACCAAGTGCTTTGTATTTGCCAGGCACTGTTCTTGGCACCTAACCTGTCATTTCATATAATCCTAGCAACAATCTTATGAGGTAGATATCACTATCCCAGTTTTCCAGATAAGGAAGCTGAGGTGCAGAGGGGTCACGTAACTTTTCCAAGTCCACACACAACAGAGCCAGGCAGTCTGGGTTGCTATGTAGTACCTACCAGGACACTTGAAATCTATGTTTTAGATAAATTTAGCATTCTAGCTGTCATCCGGATCACCTATAATCCCAGCTAATGTAGGTCCCACCCTGGGGAAACTTGCCCACTTTCTAGTTCCAGTTGGAATTAGAAAAAGGCAGAGGCTGAAAGGCAGAGGCTACCAGAGATAGTGGCACCTATCGGTCCTGCCTTGTCATATCTGTGAACGTGTTGTATGTTTGTATTCATTTATTCAACAAATTTTTCTTGAGTATCTTCTGTGTGCCAAACACTGTGCACATACAGGGTAGGAGGATTTTATGTGAGAAATACATCCCTGAGGGCTTCTTATATTCCACTGTTCAGATAACCTTAACAAAGGAAAAGAATGTCTGTTTACTATGAAATAGCTGCAGTCGCCATGTGGCAAAGGTGGAAAAACAATTTAAAATTCACTTAGTTTGCCAAATTGAATTTATGTGATTCTTGGTGAAATTTTGAAGAGAATTTGGGAGGAATTTTGTTTTTTCACTCTTAAAGTGAGACCTTATTAGCATTTCATATTACACTATTTCAAATTTGCATAAAATGCAACAATGCTATGTGTATATTGCCTGGGATATTGTTTTGGTGACTAAGGAATCTGGGACTACTGTGGAAACAGCTGCTATTGTCACCATATTCATGGACAATGAGGAGAGATTTCTGGAAAATCCTTGTAGTCTGGCCTCTCTGGATTTCATATGGATACGTGCAAACTTCACTAAATGCTGGGAGATTCTTTAATGCTGTGTGAAACTAAGTTGCAAGCAGTATCAAGGTTCTCTTAACAAACCATTTTTAATTGCATTTAAAACAGCCGTATTTCAAGAAATTTAAAGAATCCTTCTTTGTCACAGGTCTTGGCCAGCCTGCGAACTGTACGAAACAACTTTGCTGCATTAACTAATTTGCAAGATCGAGCACCTAGCAAGTAAGATATCCTTTTTCGCCCCCCTCCCCTTTTGCTAAACTTTTAAATAGTGTTTTCTCAGCGTGATTGAACTCAAGGCAGTGTGTTAGACTGCTTCGTGTTGTTGCCATGTTGTCTAACCGTGTATACTAAGTCATATGATGTCCTGTTAATTTTCTATAAATACTTTGTAGTGATGGTTCTAATATCAGAAATGAAGCAGTATGACAAATAAATATGGTGATTCCATCTGTCAGAAATCACCTGGCATGATCAGTCCTCTGCCCCGTCATTTACACTCAGGGTAACTTTAGAGTTTTGGCTTACTTCATAAATTATCCATGGGCAGATAATCTCATCAAACCTTAAAGTCAACTCAAAGTCATCCTCTTAAGACAAAGAAGTCTTATTTAGAGAAGCACCATATTATAGCAGAGATCTTTGATTCTCCTGCTGTTAGTGACTCTCAGATCAGCAGCATTCATGGAGCAATTAATAAAATCGTAATTTACGTGATAACATGGAAAGCATTTGAACGAGAGAAAGCTGAGATGGGAAATGTTTATAATTTGGGGGTTCTGATAAAGGTAAAATATCTAAAAAGAGAAAATTCATTTTCCCAGATTAAATGGAAAGCTGATTTGCTATTACTAAAATGTTCATGAATTTTAAAAATCTATTATTAATAATAAAATATCCTTAAAATATCAACTCCAAGAATTTTCCAGAAGAAAAAAACATTTAAACCAATATTAAAATGACAGTGAATATAAATTTATTAAGAACTATAAATTATCTAAGTGCATAAAATTTTATAGTGGTTGCTACTTCTTAAAAAACATGAAAAATCTGAACTTTTCATTCCATAATAATATAAATGACCTCCCCAATGCACATTTTCCATGATCAAAATAAGCTCTGGCTATTATTCAAGTACTTCTTGTGGTAGAAAAAGATTTTTAAAAATCAATGTAAATGCTACGTTGCAAATAATTGGAATGGAACCCAGAAGCTTCAGTTGATAGTCATGTTTTCTAGGTAATGAATTCTTGTAGTCTTATTCCTTCGGCCTAAACACTTCTCATCTTCTTCTTGCCTTCCTCAACACTGGGCTAACTGTAATTCATTCTTTAGGTTGCAGCTTAAATAAAATTTCTTTGGGGGCATCACCCCTGACAATAGCCAACATAGACACACACCCACAAGCCCCAAACAGGGTGGTATGCCTTTCTGTCTCCGTCTGATTGCATTCTGTACTTAATTCCTGTTTTAGCACCTGTCTCTCTTTGTTCCTGTTGCCTGTTTGTCTGATGGGATGCTCCTTAACCCTGGTGCTTCCCAGTGAGCAGGAGTTGTAGTTGGTTGACACTTGTATTTCTGGTGCTTTCCATAATACGGAGTAATCGCTTTGCAAATGCTTGCTGGCTGAAAGAGTAAAGTGGCAATTCATCGTGTGAAACCTGAGGGTGTGCTTTGAGGCGTCTGTTCCTCACTGATTTATTACCAACTCATGCTGTTTTCAATGCAGCATGGCCCTACAAGATCATGCTGACCTCAACGGCCCCTTGGAGTTTTTGGCATTTGGTAGCTTATAGGTACAATCACCTCCCCTTTGGAAAGTCTCACCTCTGCAGGAGAAATGAAATTACTGCTTGTCACTTCCAAACTTTTTAGTCTCAAATTTTATGCAGTAAATTGAGGTTTTTGTCTTTAAAAGACAAACAAGAAAAAAACTCCTTTATACTTCCTTTAGATATAGTCGCCTGGGTACCAGCATTTAAACATGTGGCAGGCAAACAGTAGATCAGACTAGTCTGGCTGGCCCTTCAGGCCCCAAAGAGATGATCTGATGCCCATTCTATGCGAGACAGAAGTTTTCAAATGATTTATAGGGGCAAAACAGATAAAAATGGAAAGAAGGAGCTAGAGGATGACAGAAAGTCATAGCTTACACCTGAACTCCCTGCCTGCCTTGGCAATGCTCAGGGTGACATTGAACCAAACAGTGTTATCTGGTAGCCTCTGGGTAAAGGCCATTGTGCTCTGTCTTTTGGTCAATGCAGATGTGTACTTCCTTCACTGATTCGAACCAAATCAGCTTCCCTGGGTATCAGAATAGTAGGATTCAATCTACACACAGCTAAACTCTGTTCTGTTCAGTAAGAGCAAAGTGGATTTAACTCTTGCTGATCACCCTGGAGGAATCAGAATTTCTCCTGCTGGGCACTCACAGTGCCCCTAGGACATTTCCAAGCTCCCTCTTGCATGTTGTGGAAGGCATGTACCACCTTGCACAATCTACCCTTTCTGTTTGCTACAGGAAAGGAGTCTAGGAAGAATGCATCCGAAACTCAGCCCCTGAGTGGGTGTTCAGATGCACCTTGCTCTTTTTTGCCTGTAAGTTTTTTTTTTCAATCCAGAAGTGAGTTCTGGCTCATTCGTCATTAAGTGAGGTATCAATGCAACCATGAATCAAAGGATTAATATTTGCCTTGCAGTTACTTGTTAAGATATCGAATCCCTGAGTGCCAGTTAGTTATAGGATGGATATTAAGAGGGGACAATTAGTAACAAGTCAACCATTTGGTTTTCCAAAACTATGGAAAATTGTAAAAATATTCATTTGAACCCTTCCCAGACAAAAATCAATGTTTTCTAACTTTTCACAGAGCAAGAACTGAAGAGGAGTAATCAATATATAAATTATTTGAATAATAAACTCTCAGCAAGAAAATCACTAGTAGTGTATAGACCAAAGCTATTTCAGAGCAGTGGTTTAAAACGTTTATCTTTTGGTTTTATCAAGTTCCAATCCCCCCCCCTTTTATTTTGTAATAAAAACTAACATAATTCAGAAATAAATTTTGGTGCATTTTCAATCAAATGCAAATTTTAATCCCAAACTGATACCAATAAACTTAAGAGTGATGAGGGGAGCCAGAGGCTGAGTAGAACCAGGGAGAATTTACAAAATCCCACACTGCTTTTTCCAAGTTTCCCCCAGTGCTGCTGGGAGATTAATCACCTCGGAAGGCAAATTTACCCTTATGCGAGGCTGTCCATCCAGGTTCCACAGAAGCATCCTAAAAATAAGGTACCATAGCAGAGCACAGGCCCTAAAATCACATTACTATAGTTCAAATCTCAGTCTTCTTACTTCCAACAAGTTTTGCAACTACTCAAAGCTTTGCTTTCCTTGTTGGTAGAATGAGAACAATGAAACTACTTGCCTTAAGACTTGTTGTGAGGATTAAATGAGATAAGTCATTTGAAGTGCTCATTTAGCACAGTGTCTGACACACAGTAATCACTTAAGTGTCAGCCATGAGTGGAAACACTGAAAAAAAAAAAAAAAAACTCAAATAATTTGCAGATATCCTTGAATGTATCTATTCTTAAACTGTTTTTAAAGCTCACTATATTTTGAAAATGGCCAATTATAACTAACAATTTTATAAAGTTATACTTCAAAAAATTTTAATGGACAGTCCATATATGATATTCTTTTCAACATAATTTGTTAAGCACTGGTTAAATACTGGGCTCATTCTACTGGACTCTGTAGGGAATACAAGTTAATCAGATAGCACTTTTTTTTAACCTCGAGAGGTTTATAATCATCTTACGGAACTTGGTAAACATCTGAAAACTTAAAAAAGAATACAAAGTAGAATTTATTTAAGTACCTTTCATTTACAGTATTTCTAAAGTCTCTAAAGCATCTATTTGGACAAGTCATTAATATACCTCTCTAACAAATGAATCAGAGATGTTTCTCAATATAAGAAAATAGAAAGGAAAAAGTTTAAACAGCTTCTCTAATTATTAGTTTATAATGAATCATTCGCGTCTGAAAATGTATAGGCAATCATGAGAACTTATGCCAAAAATAAAAGCTTGTTAATACTGCATTAGGGAAAACTATTGTAGATTGACTACTTTTTCAAATTCAGAAAGTCTGTGTTTGCTCTGTAAGCTCTGGATTAATTGAATATAGTCAATCAATAAGCGTTTCCTCTTATATCATATCCCTGTGACATTTACATCAGTTTTATTTACCCCAAAGTCGATCTCCATGAGATTTAACAGTTTTCTTTTTTGACATGTGTGATCTGAACCATAGTACAAAGAGCACCAGGAACTTGACCAGCTCATCTGAAAGAAATCTTCATTTGCATGTCCTAACTTAAAAATAATCCTTTGAAGTAAAATGCCATATCTGAAATGACTCAGAGAGAGAGAGTACTCAAATCAACAAGCATCATATATTTACTGCTTTGTATTTTTCTCTCTTTGTCAGAAGATCACCCATGTGCAACCAACCATCCATCAACAAAGCCACCATAACAGGTAAGAAAGATCTGGGACCTTATTCTTCACATGCCTAGGAAGAAACTATATCTTCCAAGAGTAAATATAATACTATCACCAATTTTATACTGTAATATGAAAATTTTAAAGAAATGAATTGTTCCTTCTCTATGTTATCATTTTTATCATTGATCTCACAAGTTGTCCATTTAAGCTGTTACTTGGAAAATCTTTACCAGTGTACCATTTTTTAACCATTTATCTTCGTGCTTGTACTCAGTTTAGCATTGCTCTGGGCATTCGTATTTTGAGAAATAGCATTACCTGCAAAATGTTTCCCATTTTGGTTCCATGCTTATGTTATCAGCATGATACTACTATGTGGCAGCCTAATTTAATGCAAATGAAAGTATAAATAAAAGGGGTACCTTCTTGGTTAATCAATATCCCAGTTGT
>RJWJ010022488.1:0-20033 GCA_004363605.1 Indri indri | reverse complement strand
AATTTAATAGATCCTAAAGCATAGAAGTAGTGAAACTCTCCGGAGTAATTTCTCCATTTTTGGTGATGCAACCACAAGAAATTGAACTGTCCTCTGAACTTTTTTCTTCAGTGTAACATGTCTTCGTTAAACACAGTCTTCACACTTCCTTTTCTTTTTCTTTTTCTTTGCTCAAGACAATAGGCTATTTAAGATGAAGTTGCTATCACTAGTGGAGGAGAAAAGAGAATTGGACCGTAAATGCTAAGGTAGTGCAACGGAGGAGGAAGTTCTGAAGAGTGTTTTGGAGAAAAGTTTATGGAACTGGTTGTGTTTGAGTTGGATCTTGAAAAATCTTAGGGATTCAGTGGGGAGGGGGGAGGATAAAGGACAAAGCCAGAAAGAAAAAAACAAAATCAAGGAGGTAAGAAATTACTGCATGTGGTGGATATAATGTGTGTCCCTAGAACGTAGGGTGGGTGAAATAGAAGAAAAGCATGGAATTGTATAGAAATTGATAGGGCTTAAAAATTAATTGGGGATCATGCTATGTAGGGCCTTTAATACTGAGCTAAAAATTATGACTTTCATGTCAGCTTTCAGGAATCATAGAAGATTTTTTGAATAAGGAAATGACTAATCTGAGTTCAAACTGAGGGAATGTACCTTACCAGTAGTAAGAATAGATTGGATTTTATGCAGAAACTCCAGTGAGGATGTTGCTACAGTATTTCGTGAGTAATAGGTACTAGATTAGGACAATTAAAATGCATTAAAATTGGCAAAGTACTTTATAGTTGGCCAAGTGGTTTTTATATACATGATTTCATCAATTTAATCCAGCTGACGCTACCATGAGACAGGAAGGAATATTGTTTTTGTTTACAGATGAAAATGCCAGCACACATAAGAGATTAAATAGCTTAACTAGCCTAGGACTCAAAATGAAGTCTCAAATCTTTCCACTGTGACTGAGTTAAGACATGCACATTGCTATGAGATCATTTATATTGAGTTTTAATTATCTGGTTTAGATAGACCTTGTGACCTCCTTTAGTCCTTTTTATTTTCCCAGTGCCTCACTCAGTGTGTGGAATGTACTAAGTGTTTGAGAAATGTTTATTAAAGAATGAATACATGAGTGAATAGGAAATAGAAGATGTATTAGTTAAAGTGCTGCTAACAAATCAATCACCAAATAAATGTACAGTGGCTCAAATATTGCGTTTTTCACACAGACCAAGTTTGGTTTGGTGGAGGATCTGCTCCATGGAGTCATTCGGGGATCCAGGGAGGTCTTTTGCATATGACCTTCAGGGTTGCCCTGGGCTTCAGTATCCAGCTGTTGGAAAGGGAAAGAGCATAAGGACGGTGTGCTACTAGACCTGGAGGAGGCACACATCACTTCCACTCACGTTTCATTGCCTAGAGTGTAGTTTCCTGACTACACCTAACAACAAGGATGCCTGGGAAATATGGCTTTCTTGTGTCCAGAGAAAGGAGGAAGTAAGTTTGGTAGTTAGTGATCTTTGTTGCAGAAGTTGGTGAAAGAAAGGTACCCATAGTAGATGGTCAGTAGATAGTTTTCAATGAATGATTGGCACTGAGGTTTCTAGCATTAATAACTTAAATGGAACCCAAGATCGTAGAGTTGGGGACAGGGGAAGATGTAGTAATGATGAGTCTGGTCTTGAATACATCGAGACGGTTCTAAGTAGCGATATCTTACTGGCAGCTTGGAATTGGGTATCTCTGATAGTGTACCCCCAAACGATGGTCTAATATTATAAATTGTGGGACTCCAAATATGTTCATGCTGTTACCATACCAAAAAAAGCATTTATTACATCCCTACACTGAACTTTCTTTTCTGTCATTGGCTGTGATGGGTCAGATTTCTTTTTTGTTCCTTTTTTGTGAGTGGGGTTTGAAGGTCTAAGGGAAAAGGATGGTGGTGAGCCTCACAGTGCCTGTGCCCTCTGAGGTGCGGACACACGGAGTTTCTAAATAGGGCAATGGAAGAGTCTATTCTTTTCCTAGCAAAGCCCTGGAGGCAGGCTGTGCCGAGACATGAGTCAGCTGTCCCTCTCCAACAGGACTCCAGGGGCTTCTCCAGGCCAGGCTTCCTGAAGGTTGGCCAGAAATAAGAGATCTGCTGCTTCCAGGACAGCTCAGTTGCTAATAGAGTTTATGTCTGGGGAATGAGACTTTGCACCGCTGCCTGGAGGTTACAGCAAGGCAAATTTTGGCTGGGTATAAGAGGAAGAATTTTCTAAAGAAGCTTTCTGAACATGGAATGGGCTGCCTCATCAGACCATCAGTTTCAGAAGGCCAGATGCCCACTAGCTGGAAAGATGCAGAGGGCATTCCTGCATCCAGCAGAGGATTAGACCACATTATTCCCAAAGGCCCTTCCATCTTGAAATTGTAACACTTTTTTTTTTTTTTTAATCTTTAGCAAGGCCAGAGAAAGGCAAAATACACACTTTTTCTACAAACTAAAAAAAATGGCCCAAATATCAGTTTATCAGCTGCCAATGTGACAGCATCTTCAAGACTTTAAGTGGAATTTATAGATGCCTTTTGTTTTCCCCTTTTGAGGCAACTGTAACCACTCAGAATTTTCCGTGACCCTCAGTGCTTAATACACTTAGGAGATGTTCATACAATAATGACCTCAGTGCCTTCTGAGTAAGGGAGATGTGACCTAGGCCAGCCCCTGATCTGGACTATGATTAGATAGCAGGATTCCAGGGGAAGCTACCTCATTTTACATTCTCAGTATGTTTCTTGGCACCTAGCATGACTTGCCCTCAGTAGGGACCCGGTGAGTAGCTGGAGGCTGGTCCCCATTACTCAGTGAACACATTTCTGTTACGCTGTCATGATGTTCTTTTGTCCCCCAACATCTGAGTGTATGGCACCCTCTTGAGCACCTGCTACGCTTCCCTGAGCTCCTTCTACTTCTTCTCTCCTTTTCTTTGCCTCTCCATTTGGTTCCTGGAGTCTCAGGATGGTAAACACACAGCTCTGCCAGAGTTGGCGTAGAGGAGGTATTCTATTTCCTCTCTCTCTGCCTCCCAGAGCCCTCTCTCCTTGTTTCAGCTGTGACTGAAAACACGCGTGCCACATTGCCGGTAGGATGTGGTGCTAGTTTTGGAGAAGAATATTGTCACTGTGCTATAAATTCCCTGAGGACAACAATTTTTATCTATTTTTTCACACATGTATCCAGAAAACCTAAAATAGTGCCTGACACACGATAGGGAGGGCTCCATAAATACGTGTTGATGAAATGAATGAATGTGTTCTTCCCTGGGACTCAAGCCCATTCTCATGTTTCTACCTGTGCTCGGAACATGACATGCAGTTATACAGCAGGTATGTTTTGAGAGTGGTGCTGACACCTCGAGGGGGCACACGTTTTGATTCTTTCATAAATAGTAAATTATAGCCATCAAAATATAAAAGCTGACCAAGTGTAAATTATAAATAAAGTAAGGTTCAAGGGCAAAGTAGGAAGACATTATTAATGAAAGGTAAACCCCAGAGTATATTAAAGACTATACCTGGCTGTGGAAAGGGACATAGAAAATGCCCTAGAAGTCATGGCAGCTCACACACTGAAGAGGATAAGTCCCTCTAAGGAAAGGTAGTTAGAATGTAAGTTCCGTGGGACAAAGGCCTGGCCATCTTGCACCTGTAACAGCACTTGGTGAATACTAGATGCTAAATGAGTTAACTCATTGTTAAATGTGCTTTGAAACAACAAAAGAATTCCAGACTGGGGACTTTTGGGGCTGCTTTTGAAAAACTGAAGCCCTTCAGTGAATCTGCTCCGTTGTGGTCACTTTGTCTGTGGCTGGGTCACTGTTGTGCTTTCTTGAAGGGCCGCTGTTCTCCTGTTCAGCCCGGACTCCTAGCTGGCTGGCTGCATTCGTGTTACCTGACTGGCCCTGGAGACGTTTGAGTTTGTGACCCCACAGACTTGGAGTCACAGGGCCTGAGTGAGTCTTGGTCACTGCCCTCACCACAAACAGGCAAGTCCTGAACTTCTAGGACCCCCCTTGTCTTTCTCACTGAACTCCCCACCTCACTGACAGTGTAATAATGGTAGCTTATACGTGTTGAGTGCGATAACTTTGTCTTAGAAACGGTGGAACATAGGGTGGTCCTAAGAGTGGTGGGCAGGAAAGGTAGATGGTACCTTTGCAGTGAGGGCATCAAGGACCATTGTCACCTTATCCCGTTTTGCCAGGAGCTGGCCCATTTGTCCTGTTGCTGCTGGAAAGGGTACCGGGTGTCTGGGCTGCCTGAGTCCCCCTCACGTCGCTTGTTGCCATGGTGAGGGGCGGACAGAGCAGGCATCACCAAACACATGAAATTCGTTGTGATTGTGTGTCTCCTCTTCACAAGGAACCTGTAAGAGTGGGAAAGTCACCTGACTGCTAAATCCTTTTAGTTTCATTTGCTTTTTAGGATGAGCGGGACCATTTGTGTTTTTTATTCTATTTTCCCCCTTTCACTTTACGGAGAACATTGAAAAAAATCTGAAGAAGCTGGTTCCAGATGGTAATTTCCTCATACTCCGTAGACACCAGTTCCTGTGCTTTTGTGAATGTGCTGGTTTAATGAATTGCCTTATGCATCCTGGAATCTTATTTCCGAATTGTTATGTAGGCCCGCATCTGCGTAGCGCAGGCCTCCGAGGAGTGGCTCTGCTAAGCGTAGATGCGCTTGATTACGAATGCCGTGCTGGCCCTGGGCGTGTGGGGCTGGGCAGAAATGAAGAAGGTTGGCAGTCCCAGCCGTCACTGGGGTGGTGGCAGGGGAGACGTGGACAGGCTGGTTAGCACTTCTTCCCACCCCACCCTTGCTGGTTTCTGCCAATGCCACCACCTGGAGACTGCTGTTTCTTGTAAGAATCTAAAGGAAGAAGAAAGAGATGATGTGTCTGTAGTGGTCCAGCGGGGCAGGGGGTCGGGGAGTCATGTGGCTAGCAGTCATGGGGAAGAGCAAGCATAATAAATTTGCTGCAGAAAGATGCAATAATGCAGTTTCCTTCAATTTTTCTGGAATGCATTATTTTTTTTTAACAGTTATTATAAGCTCATCTGCTATAAAGTTGCAGAGCCTAGGAGATGAAGTCTCAGGAGGTCAGACGGCAAGCAGTGCTTTCAAGTCCATGGGGGCCCCTGGGACACATGAGTCCTTGCAGAGCCTTTGCTCAGCTCACATATCTGCATCTTCCAGGGCCTTGTTGCTTGCCATGATTCATGTTTTTCCTCTCATGTGCTCACCTTTCACGTTAACTTTTCTGTTTTGTCTACCGACTTGGGTTAAAGGGCCAAATTACTAACCTAGATGCTTGCATGTGCAGTGGCTTAGTTTGCAACGTTTGTGGAGAGCTTGCTGTGTGCCTGGCACTGTTCTTAGTGCCTCACGTAAATTAACTCACCTGATTCTCACACTGCCTGGGAGGCAGGTACTGTCTTCATTTTACAGATGTGAAGACTGAGGCACCGAGAGAAACTTACCTGTGGAGACCACACGTCTTGGTTTGCCCGGGTTTGGGTTGATTTATGCCTTCGTCCCAATGTGATGGTTATGACGAAAGTGCCCCCTTTCACTTTCAAACCCTCCAAGTTTGACCAACAGGTTGTACCCACTTCTCAAGTTGCTGGCCAGAGAGCCTGTGTTCCTATTCTGTGGCGTAAAACTACACTGTGTTTTCCTTCAGGACTTCGGTGTGCAGTCATTTTAATTTACGTTCGGAATAGAATCCATTTGCAGGGGAGGTGATTTTGTTACTGTATCTGGAGCTCCTGGGCTTGGTGCCCCATACATTTTTCAGTTGTGGGGTGGGGAGTGTGTTTTGACTTGTGGAGCCCTGTATTTCTTTTCTTTTTGTTTAAATTTAGACAAGAGCTGATGATGCAATGAGGGTTAAATAGGATTCATTTTAGAAACGCGGCCATGGGCCCCAGCAGCTCTAACCTGAGCAGGCTGTGCCTTGTTCCTTCAGCAAGGGCCTGTCCTGCTACTGCCCCAGGGGTAGCAGCCAGCTTCGCTGTGATGATCCGAAGGCCTTCTGAGCTCTAGTAGGAGAGCCTTCAGCCTCCTCAGGCCTGAAGAAGGAGCCCCACTCCATTTGCAAAGAGCCAGGACACTTCGTTTGCACCACCCACTATTAAACATTCTTAGGCCCTGTAGCTCAAGCGTGTTCATTACTGTGTAGTCTTTTCTGGGCCAAATATTGTGACTAGTTTACTTAACCAACTTGAAAATTTTTTGCTTTCAGAATATATTGAAATTACTCGTGGAGCCTTCACAGTTCTCTCTTAGTTATTAGATCTTCTTGGGGCAAATGAAAAAATCACTTTGCTCTGTGTGTGTGTATGTATGTGTTGGTTGGAAGGTTCTGTTCTGTGCTCCATTTCGTTACTGCATTTCTTTGTGACTAGAGAAAAAGACATTTCACATCATTTTCAAAAAACTTCCTACATTTAACATGTGGATACAGCCATTAACACCCACCCTGTTGGTAAGAGAATTAAGTTGTGATATTCTTTGAAAGCGTAAGATGCTGCTGATGATGTGAAGCACGGAGGTGTCTCAGCAAGAGGAATAATACAAGTGCAGAATTTTAAAAACATTCTCAAGTTTCTCCAGCAGTAGCAGGGATAATAATACCTCTTGGAGGTGTTGTAAGAATTAATTAGGTCGCACATGTGAAGTGTTCTAAGATGAGTGTTCTGTTGTGTTATTGTTAGCTTCATATTGTTCTTGGAAACCCAGCACTGAAAATGAACTACAAAGCCCGACCCTTACATCCAGGCTGTTGCATATTCTAATTGAATGTGACGGTGGATGATGAGTTACTATGAAACGGAGATAGATACTACTAATAGTCCTGGGTGGAAAGAGAGGAGCTAAATTTCATGGATTCTTATGCCTTCATACCTTTTTTCCATGACGATATGCTCAGCTAAATCATTGCTAGCTCCAGTTAATAAAATATCATGGAGATACCCCAAAGTGAGAGGAACGTTTATTTTCATGCAGTGGTATTGTTTTTTTCCTCTCCTCTTTATATAAAATACAAATTTGGCTCAACCTTAAATTTTGAGTCAAAAGTCATCTTGAATTCTTCCCTTTTTAAAATAGGCTTGCTGTGTGCATGTGTGGATATGGTGCACGTGTGCGTGTCATCCATTAGGAGGTCCGGTTGATTCTACCTGCACATGTGTTTTGCTCACCACATGTGATAGTTTTGCTCTAGCATCCCACCTTAGCCTGAGCCGCTGTCATTTATCCCTAGATTTTTGTAGGAGCTTCCTAGCTTATCCTCCTGCTTCACTCCAACCTTTGTCCTCCTACAGTCTGTCTCCATCCAGCTCTCAGGGTGATCTCTGTGGAGCGTAAGTTACTCCTCTACTCAACACCTTCCAGTGGCTGCCTGCTGTCTTCTGTGTCCTGGCTTCCTTCAGCCTCTCACTCGTTCCCTTCTGGCCACATGGGACTCTGCCTTTTCTTGACCACTCTAAGCATGTTCCTGTGTGGGGCCTGTGATTCTCCATTCCTGGAATATTCTCCTTCTACCCCTTCAACTTTGTTTTTTAATTCCAAACCTGTAGGAAAAAAAAATTGAAATAATAGTGCAGTCAACAACCTTGTTCACCTGGATTCAGCAGTTAACACTTGCCACATTTGCTCTCTCCCCTCTGTCTTCCTTCTTAGGCCCTGTATGTACTTAGAAATTTTTTTTTTTTTTTTTTGTTTGCTGGACCACTTGAGAGTAATTTGCAGACATTCAGACACTTCACCTGTAAATACTTAGGCAGGTATCTCCTAAGAACAAGTACATTCTCCTACATAACCACATTATCATTATTATACACTTAAAAGTGAACATTATTATATGGTCCATGTCAACTTTCTCCAGTTGTCCAAAAAAACTGTCTATAAAAGTTTTGTTTTTTTAATCCATAATCCAATTAAAGATCATGTATTCCTGTAAGTTGTCCTATCTCTTTAGTATCCTTTAATTTAGAAAGTTCTACTGTCTTTATTTAATTTTTTTATCTATAGTACTAGGGAACTGTCTTGTCGACCATTCCACAATTTGGGTCTGATGGTTTCTTCATCTTTAGATTCAGGTTAAACGTATTTGATAAGAACAGGTGATGATGTCCTGTCTGTAGGATCACATCAGGAAGCCCAAAATCATCTAATGTCTGTCAGATTTTTCCATTGCAGTGATACCCTATTAAGTAATCTTTGGGGTGAAATTTTTAGTCTGTGTAAATCCACTTCTCCCAACAAAGTTTTTTACTCAATGGTTTTTGTATCCAGCGATGACCTTGCTTGAATCAGTTATCACTTTGCTATTTGTCACAATTTTTCACTTCTATTGTTAGTTGATGTTCTTCAGTTAAAGAAGAATTTTCCCTCACTTCTCTCCCCCACTCCTCATTTTTTGGGAGTATCACTATAGACTCATGCATTTTTATAAAGAATAAAAGAGAAAACAAATATAAATTTGATATGTAACAATCCACGACCATCCTTCCTCTTTTTGTTGGTCAAGTTGTCCTAAAATTCATCAGCGGGAAGCCTTTTTAAGCTGACTCCTGGGTCCTCTTAACATGACCCTATTAGTCTTTGAGCACTTCTTCACTTTCTGGCACAACAAAACGTTCTAGCTGTCCAGAACAGCTAAAGGAACACTCAGATGATACCCCAGTGGTTCTCCCCTTCACTCTCTTAACGTCTGTACTAAATGTGACCGCAACAGAGGCCTTCCCTGGCCACTCTGTGAGAGCATCACATCCTTTACCCTGCTTCATGACGTTTCCTGTAGGGATATTTCCTAATATGTAACATTTTTCATTTGTTGTTTATCTTACCCAGCTGCAATGAAACCCTCAGATTAGCGGGGATTTGCCTGTTTTGTTTACCACTGGGTCCCTAGTGTCTGGTCCATAGTGCATCCTCAACAAATACTTGTTGAAGAAAGCAGTGACTAAGGTCACCCCATCTTGAGCCTCTATCATGCTCTTCTAGATTAGATGCTGCTATTTTTATATTTCTTGACACCGAGATGAATCAGACTGACTGTAAGGGGTGCAGAGACGTTTATCTGGAGTTCATTACAATTTTGTGTCTGGTAGTTTCTCTGCCTTTGGGTTCTGGTAGTATTCGGAACTATTACTAACAATGCATTACAAATGACACTCACTGCAAGGCACTTGTCAATCGACAGTGGAAGCATTTATGATGCAGTTCCTTCTCCAGCTTCTCTGAACAGAAGGTCTGGCTATTTTAGAAATAAAAAAATGAAACACTTGACTATGTTAAAATTTTTTACATGAAATCTAATGCTAGGAACTAAAAATTGAGTAAGGGTTTTATTTTCTAAACAAAAAAAATCCTATTTTTTTCTGTACATAATACCATAAAAGCCTTGCAAAGTATTTGCAAAGTATAAGAGTTGGTTCTTTGCAGAGTCTCTATTCTAGCTGAGATAAGAATTGAGAACACAATATAGGGCAGGAATTGTGCATTAACACTTAATATAGTTGATGCATATAGTGGGCTGAATGGTGGCCCCAAAGATATCGGGACCTAACCCCTGGAACCTGTAAAGCTTACTTGGAAGAAAAGGGTCTTTGCAGATGTGATTAAGGATTTTGTAATGGGGGATTATCCTAGATTATCCAGATGGGGGCCTAAATCCAATCACAGGTGTTCTTAGAAAGACAGAGGGAGATGTGAGACACGCAGAAGCTGGCAGAGGAAGGAGCAGATTCTCCCCTGCAGCCCCCAGAGGACACGTTGTTTCTGGCCTGTTGACACTGACTTGGGACTTCCGGCTTTCAGACAGAGAGAGGATACATTTCTGTTGTTTTAAGCCACTGAGTTTGTTATAATTTGTTACAGCAGCCGTGGGAAGCAAATGCAACGGTAAACTGTACATTCTCTCATCTTTATTGTGACTGTAAAATGACGCCGTGAGGGCGGCGACTTTTACTTTCCTGTCATGGAAGAAGGAGCAAGGGTCGAGGGCATGCTGTGACTCGAACCAGCTTTTCCAGTTCTGAGTCAGGTGCCCTCTTCACTATCCACCCGTCTCCTCCTCCTGAGTAGATCCAGGACCAGCAGAGAGTGCCCGTGATGGCAGCTCAAAAGAGAGATCTCACTGCGGCTGAGAGATCAGCAACAAGTGTGCGTGAGGTGGGAACCCAAGGGCATCCTTGAAGGAAAAAGATATTTAAAGAGTCAAAAGGTGACAGTCCTGTTTCCCACAGTCCAGGGATTTATTGCTTAAGTGCTATTTTAACTTTCCAGGTTTGGGATGCCTTGAGCATTGTGTCCATGTATCTGTATGCGTGTGGAGAAGGGAATCCCTTGCTTTCTGTCTGACAGCACGTTTTAGCCTTATCTCTTGTAATTGTGGCCTCTTCAGTGTCTGTGTGCATGGCGGCTTCCTGATGTGTTACACACGAAAGGATATGGGTAATGTCAACCAGGCTCCAGGCAAAAGCCATGGAGTGAGGTGCAGTTCCAGCCCTCCAAGACCACTAGCCCTTCCTGGACAGCACTCGCTGGCTCGGTCTTTCTCCCTGGCAGCCGTTCGGGTTCTCCTGCTGCAGGCCTCGCTGCAGACTCGTGCTCTAGGCCTGGTGGTCTGCACGGCTGCCACCTACTTCTCATCCCAACAATGGGGGCTTCATGTTCTCTAATTTACTCAACCATCGTTTTGCTTCCGGGAGCCGAGCACGATACTGGGGAGATGAAAATAAAAAGGATTCCATCCCTCTCCTCCCCGACCCCCTGGGAGCTCTCAGACTTGAAAGGAAAGCAGACAGGGAAACAGCTCGACTGAAGTGTGGCAGCCAAACGTGGAGATAACCTCATGCTGTTCCCTCTGCCCACACGTTAGGAGAAGAGAGTGATGTGTTTAATATACAGGACTCTGCAGGCTCGTCCGGGAGCCAGGATGGGGAAGAGAATCCCCGGGCTGTGTCAGTCCAGCAGGAAGGTCTGGACAGTGAGCATCCCCATGGTGTAGATCTGGATGTTTTAGATGTGATGATTCTAATGCGTTTGGGGTTTAGCCATCCTTTACCTGTTAAATTTAGGGAACTTTGCCTGGGTGCCTGGATCATGTGGGCCTCCCGTTTAGCTCAGTGCAAGATAAAATTTTATGTGGATAACTAAGCACCCTTTTTTATCAATTACAGCAGCCGCTGACCATCATCCTCAACTCCTTTGCACCTACGTTTTTCTATTGATGATTGGAGGTACAAAAGGAGCTAAATTTCGTGGACATTGCACAGAGTCCAGCAGGCCAAGAGCTTAAACAAAGCCCCAGGACTCCACGGGGTGAGAGGACTGCACAGGTCAGCACGGGAGTGCTGATGGAGGCGGCCTCGACTTGGTGGGTGTGGGGACCCTTTTTAATGTCAGACGTCTTTTAGAACACCCCAGATGATCTCTTGAGTGAGTGAATCTCCTGCTTGAGAAAATAGAGAAAGCAGAAAATGACTGCAACTCCCAGCTTCCAGAGCATTTAGAAGTTTATATTTTATTGATCACAACAGCAGCTATAGATATTTGAAAAAAAAAAGGCCACTGCCTCCATGCATGACTTTGTTTATTCAGTCTGTTGGCAGCGTTTGGACCCACAGGTCCCGCATCATAGCTTCACAGGCATGAGTCACTCTTTCTCACCTCGATGTCCCCATCAGGTTGTACTCTGAGTTGACATTGGCCATTGTCCCTTTTCAAAAAGAGAAAAGGATTGTATGTTACTGCAGTTAATGAAATAAAAGAAAGCCCATTCGATGCTGTATTCTTTTGTGAAAACATAACTCAAAGACTGGCAAAAAAACTTATCGTTTTGTTGGTTCTGTGTTTAAATTTGTGCATTCCAGTGGCATCTTGAGAAAATAGTAGCAACTGTAGAGGTCTCAAACTCAGAACTTGGAGCCCTCTGATGATCCTATCTCCTAAGGCGTTTTTGTCGTAGATTTTATTTTTCAGTGTAGAATCAGTTGCCTAAAGTAGTGTTGCTGTAAAATCACACGTGTAAATTTGATACTGTTTATTTGAAGACACTATTTTGTAATATGCACAAGTTTCTGAGTTTGACTATGAATGAACATGAGAGAGGATATGCTTTAACATGTGATCATTTTAACAGAAATAAAATCAGAAATCATCTTTCCAGTAAAGAGAAATGAATTCCTCTGTTCTGTCCTTCCCTTTAAAAGTGATACAGTTTCTTAAGAGGTCCCAAGGTTGTAGCCCTTGGGTGAGATGTAGTAATATGAGTAGGGTTTACTAAAGGAAAAAAAAGACCTAAAATGCCTCCGTTCTAGTTATTTGGTGTTTTAAAATCAGTCCTTAGGAAGTCTTAAGCTTTAGCATATTGATCAATCAGCAAATATAGGTTATGTTGCTCTACTAATGCTGTGGGAAAGATACCAAGAAGAGGTGTTCTTACTTTATAGCAACTTATGTTTGTTTTAAGTAATAATTTAGTTAAGCTAGACACCCGAAAAAATGTAAAGGGTTATGTCGGGAATGCCACCAGTGGTACATCCACAGGCTATGGGAATTCAGGAGCAAGATTTAAATTAGACTGTGAAGGTTGATTAAGAACTAAGTGCATGGAAAGGAGGAGAGAAGGTCAGCAGGGATGAGCAGAGAGGAGTAGGAGCGAAAGGAGTGGTGGAGACTCGTTCAGGGATGGAGAACAAGCCAGCTTGCCCTAGAGCTTGCATAAAGTGAGTGTGCGGGCAGAAGGCGTTTTCATGGAAAAAGAAGGTTGGGTATAGACTATAGAGTGTCTCACATGCTGGTCTTGAGTTTTCTTTTTTGGTGTAGGACATGTCTGAAGGTTTATAACCAGGACAATGAAATGATAAACATAATAGTTTAATAAGATTTCTGCAATGGAGAGACCCAGTCTGAAGAGTGGAGGGAGGAAAGCACACAGAAGAAGTGATAGCTGAACTGGAGAGGCAGCACCGAGGAGGGCCAGGAAGAACAGAAGAACACAAAGGCATTGCAAGAGAAGAGTCCACAGGACCTGCTGAAGGATGGGAAGCATTGCATGGACCAGGAGAATCGTGGTAGCTCAGTTACAAGTAGGGATAAAAATTGGCCCGGCACAGTGGCTCACACCTGTAATCCTAGCACTTTGGGAGGCTGAGGCAGGAGGATTGCTTGAGATCGGGATTTGGAGACTAGCCTGAGCAAGAGCAAGACCCCCATCTCTACAAAAAATAGAAAGATTAGCCGGGACATGGTGGTGCACGCCTGTAGTCCCAGCTACTTGGAGAGGCTGAGGCCGGAGGATCGCTTGAGCCCAGGAGTTTGAGGTTGCAGTGAGCTATGATGATGCCGCTGCACTCTAGCTGGGACAATAGAGCAAGACCCTGTCTCAGAAAAACAAACAAACAAAAAACAAAGGGATAAAAAGCCATTTCGGAGATAACAATTTCACTTTTAGCTGTGTTTAATAATGTTGAATCTGAAAATGATGCCGTAACAGCCAAGTAGAAAGATCCAACCTGCTACTGGAGATGCATCCAGAACTGGGAGAATGTTTGGGACTTCATCTATATGTAGATGAAGGTGTGGGAGATACCAGTGGAGTCACTGCGGCCTCTTTCAAATTGTGAGAAGGGGGCCAGATGCTCTGCAAAATTCACCTTGTTCCTGTGGTTTGGGTCTGGACTCAGAAAAAACAGTGAACAGTTCCCAGCCAGGGAACAGGGTCTAGCTTTGGGGAGGCATGTTCAGCTGCTGCCCGCACCTGAGATTTCTTGAGTCCAGTTAACTGGGGAGTAAGCCCAGTGTTCCAATTTGAAGAAATACCTGAATGGCTTTAAGTTCCGATTTAGGTCCACCCTCTAAGTCCCCTATAAATGCCTCAGAAGATAGGGAATGATCCTTAGTTGTGTGGGCAGAAACACATTTGTCTGTTCTTTCTATCACTAGCACTGGGCCTGTACCATGTGGAATTGAAGGTTGTTAATGTATCAAACTAGTGGTCAAGAGTTTAAATGAGCTCGCTTTTGCGGCCCTTTCCACGCCAAGTTCAGTTCGAATATACTGAACTTTCTGGCAATAATTTGGCTACCTAGCAGGTGCTTTACAGATATTGTTAGAGGATGTCATTGAGCTTTGTGAGAGACAATAGCTATTGAAGCTCTGCTAGCCCTGTAGCTCACACAGTCATTGAGTGTGTAAATGCACACGTATATAGAATACATTCAACTCAGAGCTGTCAGCCGATTACGAGTGCAGACAGTTGTTATGCATCTGATTGAATAGTGCAGAATAATTCTGAATGTTGTCATCTTTAATTCGTCAAGGGAAAATCATTGTCACTTACCACTCTTATGGTAAGATTTTTGTGTGTTGAAGTCATTTGTGAAGGAATATATGTTTTCCTAATAACTTCAAATTACTTGCTAGACACAAAAGTCTATTTAGATATAAAGAAATATTTCGTCAGGTCTCAATACATGGGGGGTAGCTAGACGTAAACAACTATCTCTTGCAGCATCTCAGACATGCACGTGTGGCAGAGGGGAGTGCCCCAGTGTCAAGGATGGCAGCCTGGTGAGTGTTGATAGCTGCAGACACACACTAGGTGTACGATACCACCTCACCTTCAATGTTCATTCATAATTTATACCTACTTCTTTGAAAAAAGATTTGATGTGGTTTACAAGGAAAACATACATGACAAATTAGTTTAAAAAGATAAGCAAAAACTCAAACTTTATCCAAAATACTGTTACATTGAGTGAGATAACTAATGTAATTGAGGTCTACATTTAACTTTGTTTCCTAGTAGTCAAGGCTAAAAGGGAAATATTATTGGTCCCGCTGTCTAACTAAAGAAAGCATTTGTGTTTTTGAAGCTTTGTGCCTTTCCTGATGTGGAATTTTATAAGAAATCGTTAAGGTAATGGCTGATGACCTTAATTTATTAGAAAGGGTGAAAATATCCTTTAAATGAGTCCTTTTTATTATGGTTCAGTGAAGAGTGTTAAGTTCTGCATTTGTTGTAAGAACATTGATTCCCAGCACTGATGTAATTAATCTAGGGCTAGAACTTAGACAAATATATACATAGCTTACCTCTCTTTGTCGTTCAATTATCAATCTTCTCAATGTATTTTTGCTCAGATACAAGTAGCCTTTAGTTATAGAAAGAATGCTCTTGTTGGTCCTAGACAGTTCAGGTATTCTGGGTCAGTCAAGAAAAAAGCCTTCTCCCTTCTGCTTTTGATGCTGGTGAGGAGCCTGAGAAATTCTAGCAGCAACCAAATTAGGGCACAAGAAATTTTAAAGGCAAAATTTTTAACCAGTTGCCTTTTCCATGTATCTCATAATGTGGTAAAAATGTGTGACTGTGAGTGATACTGCATATTTTTAAGCCTCCCAGTGTGAATTTCTCATATAATATGACCTCAGCTAGCTGAATATATTGATTTGATGAATAGTGATTTTATTTATTGGAAATTATCAGCACAAATAGAAATTTTATTTTGGAAAGAAATTTTCCTGTAAAGTCAATTGCCCATTTTTCTACTCTAGGGATAGCTAATAATAGGTTCTTCTTTTTGAGCACTATTTTATAAGATCCGCTCTGAACTTTATGATAAGAAAGATTCTGAGGTTTCCTCTGGGACTTAGTGGCTAAAAACTGTGTAATCAATCATCAGTACTTACTGTGGTGATGGTAAGGATGGGGGTGGGGTGATAGCACCTGTACCATGGATTTGCCAACGGAAATTGTATTCCAAAATTGACAGAGTTGCGATGAATTTATTTTGAAAGAAATTGGCTAGAAGCTTCAGATGCTTCTAAAAAAAAAAAATTCTTAGTTTGTTGTTCTTGGAGAGCATGCATTCCATAGCCCTATAAACAGATTTGGGTTTTTAAGAGAGAATGCAGGCTAGGGCCAAGCTTATTTTTGCCCCATTTAAATTTGAGATTTCATGTTTCAAGAGATTGTCTGACCCACTTTGATTCTGAGGGCTGTACGGTGGTATTGCTTCTGGAGGAGCACTCCGAATGCAGTGTTTCTGCCAAGGTCAATTTGGCTCGGTAATTGTTAAGTGCTCTCCAATTTAGGGACACTTCTCACATACAAACTCTAATTTGATTCTCATAAAAGCTCAGTGAGGTCATTCTTACTGTTGTTTACTTGAACTTTATCCCATTTTTTTTTTATAGTGTTTGAGGCAGCCTCAAAATGATTTGAGATCTCAACTCTGTTGGAATAGGCAGAATACGTAGATTTATTTGGTAGTATTATTCCCATTTTAAAGATAAGGAAATCAGGATTTACAAAAATTAAGTAACTTGTCCAGAGTCTCTTAGAATAGAAAGTGGCAAGGCCAGGAGCTAGTCTCTTCCTGTAGAATGGCCTTGCCCATCTCAGCTTTCTGTAGGTGAAATGTTCTTTTCCTTTTAACGCGAACAACTTTATCCCATTCCAAACTACATCTGCTTGGGAGTATGTGCTTACTTTTAACTTCTCCATTTTTCTCTCCTTGGAAGGCTGATTCTAATAAGGATTTGGTAAAGTGTCTCACTTGGCCTGGTGGGGCACTTAGAGATGTCATTGAGTGAAATGAATGTGTCTGGACGCTGTTACTTGCATATGTGGGAAAATCATGTTATAAAAGAGTATTTAAGGATGACAAGAAGTTTTTTATTATTTATCAAGGTGTGTATATCTGAAGCCACCATGGCAATCTGTTGGAATCTCCTGTTGGTCGTCAGGAAGAACTAGCACATCCTCAAAAAATGACATCAATAAAAAACACTTAAAGAGCTGACATTAGAAACAAAACTCATGTTCCCCTTGAGAATATCGTATTGCAGCTTAAGCCTCAACCCTGGGCTGTCTGGGCTTAGTAACAGTGTCTTGCTTTGACAACCTTTTGTTCTCCCTAGCTGATGTTTTGGCTGTGGATATCAGCGCATCAGTTAATGTGCTTTCCCTCCTGTAGGAACTGATTTGACTACGGTTATGTTACCTCATATTTTCTCCCTCATTAAAGTGCCTATCTGCAATTTGTTCAAAGGAGTTTGCCAGCCTGCAACTACTGTTGGAGCGTTGTGCCCTTTTACTGGTGATTAATTTGCACAACTACATAGGGTTTAGTGTCTAGTTAGGTTTAGTTTTCATATCAATCTAAACTACATTAAAATATGTATCAAGGAAGGCTCCCTCATTCATCAGAGAGTTATAGCTTTTATTTAGCACATAGCATTTATATAGCACTTTTATTAAGGGAACTTGGTGCTGGTTATTGCTTTGACCATATAGCTGACTTCATTTCATCAAGGTAGATACATGGTTTAAAGTCCCAACGCGTTGCTGCCAGTGAGCATTTCTTGCACTCTTGATAGCGGTGTGTAGCTAGCTTCTTCATTAGGAGGATGTGAAATGTCATGAGTGGTCAGTTTCTGCTCCATGGCAGCATTTGTGGGTGAGATCCCTGGAAAACCAATGCATAGACTTGGTGTCGAGACATTAGTCAGTGTTACTTGTCTCTGAGGTGCTGCTTCTCCATGCTCACAGATGGCCATGAGCTAGCTTTGTTCCAGAATCTGAATGTGTGACTCTGGATCTGATCATTCTCATGACTGTGACAGAAGCTGGGATTTGGGATTCTGCTTTAGTAGAAAGAGAAGCTTCTTCTATTCAGTATACCTAGACTTCCCCCTGAGACATTTTAACCTAACCATTTGCAAGGCAGGAGCGGCTTTGTCACTTGCTCTAAGGGAGTTGGGGCTATTTACATAGTCTCTCTGAGCCCTAGTTTCCTCGTCTATATAATGGGGAAGTCAATGTGAATCTTTCAGTGTTTGAGGATGATTAAGTACCAGGTATAGGGAAGATGATTAGTAAATGGTATCTATCAAACTGAAGAGGAAGAGGGCTTAGAGTTATTTCCTTATTTCATGTTGTGATTTGGTTATTTCTTTATGTAATGCTGTGATTTGTCAACAGAGGGTTTATTCCAGTGGCATGCCTTATCCAAAGTATTATTAGAGGTGGAAATCCTGGAGAAATACCAAAATGTAGCCTATGACATCAGATAGTAGAGCTTACAGAGTAAAATATCATTAAATACAAATGGAGGTGGACAAAGAAGTCCTGGACCGTGAATCTCAAAATCGTTTGGGTGAAAGTGTTTAGGGGTAAAGCAGGAGAGAGATGAAGCAATGGGCCTGATCTTCATGCAGTGTTCATTTCAGCAAGTGTTTCTGAGCATCTGCTACTAGCCAGGCTGTCTTCTAGGCTTTGGGGGTACAGTAACGAACAGGTTAGATACAGAGGGTCTCTGCTCTTGTGGAATTTACATCTGACTGAGGTACAAGGGTTGAGGGGACGAGGATGTACCATAAACAAACCAGAAAAATGCTGGAGCATGACAAGCAATCTGCTGAGCAATAGAACAGAGTAGTCAGGTGGCTTCTTTCTCTCGGAGGGAGTGGCATGCAACCTGGAACTGAATGACTGGAAGACAGCAGCCACGAGCAAACCAAAGCCAAAGCATACCTAGTAGAGGGACCACCCAGGGCAAGAGCAAGCTAAGAGGAGTGGTGTGGGCCTGGGACAGGTGTGCGAATGAACTGGGCAGATGGACAGGGCTGTGTCCCGAGGACTTCGTAAGTCAGAGTAAGAAGATTGAGTTTCTCTTAAAGCATGATGGGGAAGCAGTTGATAAATAGAGGAATAACATCTCATATGCCTCTTTAAATTTCCCCTGGTTACTGTGTAGAGGGTGGATTGAGCTCAAGAAGTAGTCTAGATGAGAGAGAACATTGACTTGGACTAGGGGGCTAAATGGTGAAATTGGAGGGAAGTGGATGGATTCAGGCTGTGTTCTGAAGAGAGGATGCGGAGGACTCGCCAGGGGATAAGTTGGGGGAGGAGGGGGGTTAAGGGAAAGAGTGGACGCAAGGATGGCTCCCAGATTGTCCACTGGACTAACAGACAAGGTGATGGTCTGCTCACAAAGGTAGGGAGGCTTGGGGAAGAGCAGGCTGTGGAAGAAAATCCAGAGTTTTGGCTTTGTTCGTGTTGGATTTGAGATGCTTGTATGATCCCCATGTGGAGACCGGAATGCCAAGGAAAGGTTAGGTCTGAAGAAGCAAATTTGGGATTCTGGGAAAGTAGGTATAAAGCCAGGGGACTGGATAAAGTCGGCTAGTGAGAAGTGGCTCCAGGGAAGATTCCTGAGACTTTACAGGTGCCAGTGTCAGGCTGAGCCACCGGAGGAGGCATGGCCAGGAATTACGAGGAAGACCAGGTGGGTGGTTTCACAGAAGTAGAATGAAGGGGTTTCAGTGTACAGAGTGACACTGAAAGGTCCATGCCAATGTATGAATAAGCCATGGAATAAGGGACCTTTTGGAGGTGGGGGGCTGACAGGAGGCCTGTGAGTTAAAGGTAGAATGCAGGTGCTAGAAGAAACCTTCGACAAAGGACAAAGGCCTTTATGATATTAGCAGCTTGAGGGATCATTGATTTTTCCTCCTGGGCAAATCGGGGTTATTGGTCATTGAAAGAGAACCAGGAACTATCCTTGCGGATGCCTTTCCTTCTTACCAAATCAGGTTTATCTTTAGTACCAGCCTTATCTGAGCAGGAGGTCTAGAATGATTTTACAATATTCCTATTTCTTTTCCTTCAACCTGTAGCCTGCTTGCGCATTTCTGAGTGGTTGAAAAAGGCCTTTGGAGAGGATAAGACAGGAGTACCAGCTTGAAGGAAAGATAAGATTTGGGGGTAGGTGGGATAGGGGTGTGTGGGATGGGAAGGGGAATAGAAACAAAGGCAGAGAAGGTGAAAATGGTTTCCCTATGTGGGGCCACTTCCTATGACACTGAATCAGAATAAAAATATCAGCAGCGTATTTAGCATGGTAGTGAAAACTCCAGTAAGTAGTCCAGCAACAATAGAAACCTCAGCATCATTTATTTCTTGCATCCCACCTACTTCT
>RJWJ010022487.1:0-26828 GCA_004363605.1 Indri indri | reverse complement strand
TAAGAAGGCTTCTCCCCAGGAAATGGCAAGGCCCCTGTGGGGTGGTGACAGCCAGGCTCAGCTGGGGCTGCCTCTACCATGTGGCCTCCTAAGCTCAGAGGGGCCACCTTGACATGAGACAGAGAATGCTGAAGAGCCCACCAGAATCCTAATTTCCCTGCCAGGAGGGGATGGCCCCTGGGGGCTGGGGCAGGGGGTCGGCATCAAGGCTAGGCCTTGTGTGGTAGGCATGGGCCTAGGGAGAGCTAGAGAAATAGAGAGAGAGGATAGGCGGGCAGGGAGCTTCCCCAGTGTTTGGGGCCTGCTCACCACACCCCCATGGGGGGTCACTGCCCACTGATCCCTGCCTGTCTCTGAAGTCCAGTCAAATCAGAGCCCTGGGCCTTCCTCACTCCCTCCCTCCCTCAGCCTCTGCCCCTGCTCAGCCCACCTCACCCCTTGTCCAAATTATTATAGCAGCCCCCTCCTGCCCTGCCCAGTCTCTCCTGGCAATGTCGAATTCATGCTACAGCCAGAATGTTCTTCCTGACAGCCCTCCTTGCTCCATAAGCACCACCCCTAAAATACAATGAAAAATGGGTTTAGCCTCTTTAAATTGGAGAGCTTCTAGAATGTGAGGTGTGAGGCCAGGATGAGACTCTGGCCTCAAAGATACCCCCAAGAGGACTCAGCCCCAGGTTGGTACCTAGTAGGTTGTCAATGAGCATTTTAGGCTGGTGGATTCTGAGCCAGGGGAGTTGCCTAGACCTGGCCTACATCTGGGTCACAGAAGGAAATCTGATAAGCCCATTTGGCTTCCCCACTCCCCCCTCCCTCCCTCCCTCCTCAGTAATTTGCATTTTCAATTCAAGTCTGAGATACAGACTGGAGTCTTAGTTCAACAGCAGAGCTTTGGTCCACTTGGTTCAGCAGATACTAGAAACCCTGGCACTCAGTGGGTGCAGACTGGGCAATAATGAGGGGTTTTCTCCAGCCCTTCCATTTCACAGATGGGGAAACCAAGGCCTGGAGCAGGAAGGTAAGTGGCCCAAGCTGAGAAGGCAGAAGAGAGCCTACCCTCAACCAAGTGCACACAGTTGGACTCCCTCTGTGTGCCTTGCGTCCACATGCCTGCCCCAGGAGGTGAGGGCCCCAAGTGGTGTGCTCTGGGGCTCTGGGGCTCCGGGACTCTGGGTATGGGGAGAGGGAAGCAGGGGGAGGCTGGTGCAAAAACAGCATGTGCTAAATAAACAGAAGCCACCTTTACAGAATATTGACATTGTCCTTGCCCTGGCTGGGAAAACTTCACCCAGAAGCAGCTCCAACCCTTCTGCCTTTCTTCTCCCCAGAGGCTCCCTCTCGCCACTCCTGTCTTTCGCCCTTGTCCAGATACTCCTCCTCTACGAAGCCTCCCTGGCCCTCCAGTAGGACCCACAGTTTGCACATGGTTATGGTCACCTGCGGAGGCAGATGGATGCCATTCAAGGTTTGGTTTCAATGTCCAGACTGATGATGCCACCTGCACACCAAGAGGGTATGAAAAGTTTTATTATTGACATAACTGAGGTCTCCAGGGAGAGCAGGGCCAGCCTCTCAAGCCAGTCCCAAATGGCTTGAGAGAGCCAGGGAGGAGATTGGCCTGGGTTTTTATTGCGGTTGGGGGTGAGTGTTCTTGCCTGAAGGGGCTTGCGGATCTCCTCCCTCCAATGCCAAGGGAGAGAGCACCCAGGCTATCTTATCAGCTTGTCCAGGTGTAGAGCGCAGGGGGCGAGGGAGGGGTGAGGCTTGAAAGCTGTCAGTAAGCAGCAAAAAATGGACTTAGGCTCCTCATTACACATGTTATTCCTGTGCCCTTGTTTCTCTGTCTGTGTTTCTAGGTGGGTCCCTTCTCCATGGGGAGAGGTTGACAGATAAAGAGCTGACATGATAAAGTCAACTAAGAGATGAGATGAGGCTGTAGATGGCAATGTCACTGATTTGGACCCTTGGATTTAAGCCCCTTGGCATGATGTTGGAGTTTCTCTTTTCCATCTCTCTGGCGCAGACCCTTCCACTCTCCACACCTACCTCCACCCCCATTCCATCTCCCCAGCTCTGTCTGACACTCCCCCACATTCTTCAGCTCAGCCCACCCCCACCAGTCACCCCTGCTCCGCTCCGACATTCCCTCTGGACACTCCCCTGGAGTGGAAAAACCATCCCTCATCCCTTTCCTGCTCCCAGTCCTGGGATCGGACATGCTGGTCATTCCTGTTTGGGATGGCCAAAGAGATAAGGCCTGGCATGGGGCCGATCTGTCATCACAGGAGTCTCAGAGCTGTTTTAGGCAGGCCCCCTGACCACACTGAGTGTCCACCCTGGGCCTCTGTCCTCCTGGCCCTAGCTATCTCCTTTTCTCCAGGAACACGGTGGAAGACTCAGGAGCCAGCCTGGAGAGCAAAGGTCTGTTTAACTTCCATCCAGGTCAGCTTCCTGTTCCTTGACCCCAGATGTCTCCTAACCCGTGGAGACCCTAAGCCACAAGGCAGACCATGAAGGAGGCTGGGTGGCTCTGGGAGTGACAGCTTGGGAACAAATGCTGCCCTAAGGGCAGTCATGGACAAGTGTCCTCTCCCCAAACCCCAGAAAAGCTGTTATCGCAGCTGCTTTTGTTTAGACATGTCTGGCTGTCTGACCAACATGTGCCTGGAGTTTGTCTCTTAAAGATACAGCTGTGGTCAGTGGCTTCCAGTCCTGGCTCTGCCTCCCATAAGCTTCCTGACCTTGGACATCCAGGCAACCTCCTGAGGCTCTGTTCCCCCGTAAGTCAAAAGAAGATGATCATCCTGACCTCGCAGGGAGGCTGGGAGGATGAAATGAGCCTGCTCGTGAGATGATTTGTAAACTATAAAGTTAGGCTGGGGCCCTTTCCCAGGCTCTGAAGCTAATTTTTACTCCTAATTCTTTATTCTGTTCCTTAAAGAGAGCCCCCAAATTGCACAAGCTTCAGGCCCCACCAAACCTGGATGTGCCTAAAGTATTGTACACACGTTAATTATTAGCATAAGTGGGTAAGAAGGGCTCCACGGTCAGATCACATAGGATTCGAATCCCAGTTGTGTGGCCTCTGCCAAATTACTTAACCTCCCTGAGCCTCGGTTTTCTCATCTTAAAACAGAGATAACACCTCAAAGATTGTTGTGAGGGTTTAACTTAATATTTGTAAAGCACTTAGCATAGTTCCTGCTGTATATGTGCTTAGTACATGGTATTTTTTCTTATTTGAAAATATATAGAGAAAAGACTGCCAGGGAAAATGAGTTTTTGTGCTGCAATAAGGGAAATCTGAGTTATATTCAAGAAAATACATAGTGACCTCTTGAAGTTCCCTTTCAGTTTGACTCTTCTGCGGATAATGAGCCCTTTAGGCCCCGCCCACCTACCGCCACCTGGTGCTTCCCACTGCACACCTGTAGGCGGTGGCGTCCCCGCCCAGTCTCCAAACACTCGGTCGGAGCGTGGGTGGGAGGAGGGGAACTTTGGGATTCTGCAGGGCTGGGCCCTGAAGGCCGGAGTGGATGAGAACGGGCACAGTCTGGGCCCAGCTCCCGGCCACGCCGTGCGTTCTGAGAAGCAGGCACTCATGCCACATCCACAGTCTCATCCCGTGCTACCAGAAGGCGCAGCCCTTGGGGACAAATTTTTTTTGCCAATTACAGTTAGCGATATTGTTATCACCACCGCTAAATATCTGTACGGCTTTGCTGAGAAGCCAGTCTCAGCTCGGATCCGGGTGGGTGGGGCCGGTTGGCAGGAGAAATAAATCTCGACAAAGACAGCCAGAGGGCTGGGTGAGAGGAAGAACGCCCAGAGACCGCCAGCCTCCTCTTTGGGACTCACAGCGCTGCGGAGGCGAGTCCAGCATTCCAGCCAGCCGCGGACGGCGGTTCGCAGATGCGCCAACGCCGGTTCTCTCCAGCCAGGCCGGCCGAGGTGGCCGCGCCTGGGTCGGCCTTTCCAGCAGCAGTAGCAGCCGCAGCAAGGAGCTGGACAAATCCCACCCACGGCCCCGCCCGTGCGATCCGTCTTGCTCCGGAGGCGACGCTTCCCCGGAGAAGCGAGGGGCGGAGAGGGGAAATACAAGTCTTTGGGGACACCCGACAGGTGTTTGGGGGAAAGGGCGGAGCCGGGGTAGGGAGGATGAGGAGGGAGGGGCGGTGCTGCCCCTTTAAGAGGCGGCGGCCGAGCCGGGACCTTTTCTCTTTCCCCGGAAGGAAAGCGGAGCCCGGGCTGGGCGCGCAAGGTGGGGAGGTGCGGGACTGGGCGTGGGGAGGCGGGGCGCGCGCCGCGGGGACCCCTCCCTCCCGTCCTCCCTGCGGTCTGCCGTTCCGCTTGCCAGAACCGCCGCCGAGTCGGGATCGAAGGCGACAGCGCGGCCAAGGGGGCGCGGCCAGGACAAGCTGGAGGGCCGGGTGCCTGGGGCAGGGGCGGCGGTGACCCGGTTGCTGGGGAGGCGGGAGAATAGACCCACGGACCTTGGAAGGGGATCTGCGAGCGCAGACCCTGAACAGACGTGAAACTGACCGGGACTGGGGGCAAGAAACTGATCGGCACCACTGGGCTCCACCGCGCGGCGGGTGCCAGCGCTGCCTTCGGCAGTGCGGGGAGCAGGTGAACAGGTCCTCACTCCCAGCTCCGCGCCCTCACGCGCTCTCGCTCCGGTCCCCGCTCCGGCTCGCAGCCATGGGCCCCGGCCCCCGCCGTGCGCCCGGCGCCCCGCGCCCGATGCTCTGCGCGCTCGCCCTGATGGTGGCGGCCAGCGGCCGCATCGCCTCCGCCTTCAACCTGGACACCCGATTCCTGGTGGTGAAGGAGGCCGAGAACCCGGGCAGCCTCTTCGGCTACTCGGTCGCCCTCCATCGGCAGACGGAGCGGCAGCAGCGCTACCTGTAAGTAAGGCCGGCGGGGGTGGGGTGGGAGGGAGAGAGTGTGTGCCGGGTGCGATCGATCGGGAGCTGAGTCGGAGCCCTGGGCCCGCTGGTTTCCAGGCCCGCTGCCGCTGGCCCTGGTGAGCCAGGATTAAGGGGGCGGATACCCGGGCAGCCCTTCGGCTGCTGGGGCTTGGCGGGAAGTGGAGGATTGGGTGTGGGATAGGGGGCAGTAATTATTGGCAAGTGCTGACCGGGCTAGAACCTGTCTAGACGCCACCCCTCCGCCCTTTAGACCTCTCCTGCGAGCGGAAGTGGGGTCCAGGTTGCCTGAGGCCCCTCCCATTCTGCGAACCGAGTACCAGAACTAGCCTCTTCTCTCCAGGCCTGGGAGCTGGGGAAAACTTCAAGATAAATACCTAGCGGAACCCCGTTCCCCTACGCTTGGGAAAAACCCATGAGCATATGCATTTAAGCACACCACCCCCTTACACCTCGCATGTAGTCTGCGGCCACACCAACCACACCCTCTGCAGAGCCAGACTGAATGGCCTTCTCAACCCTTGGCGGTTGGGGAGTGAGGCGATGGGTGAGTCTGGGCGTTTGGAGCTGTCCAGACACTGCCTCTGACCCCCTGAGGGTGGGGGGACTGGAAGAGAGTGGAGGCGCTGTCCGCACTCTGGCCTGGTCTCCTGTGCCCACCCCCAGCAGTGGTGCTCTCCCACCAGACATCTTCCCTGCATTCCACAGATTCATGTTGAATCTTCAGCCCTGAGTGTGTTTGTTTTGGTTTGAAGAGGAAAGTAGTGTTTTTCTCTTTCTTCTGTTCTCCCTCCCCGACAGCTGCTAGGAGAAAGAGGGGAAGAGCCATGCATGGAGGGGGTTGCCTTCAGCTGCTTGGGTCCCCACCCCACCATAGGCACTCATGCCCAGGTGGTCGTGTCTGGGTTTCAGAGGTCTCTCTGCCATGGACTCAGAGTGTGCTCAGTTTGGCTGCTGGGGGAAGAAGGTGGCGGGGGGAGATGAGGCTGCCCAGGGAGGGACAGTGGTCAGGATGGGTCAGGCTGGTCCCATCCACCTCTTTGGGCTGGATGACCCCACCTGGCCTCTGACCCCACTGAACAAGAAGACGTGGTCAGATGAAGGTTGCCTTGAAACCTCTCGCAGCTCTGACTGGGGCCTGAAGAAACTTGTGGGAGTTGGGAATGTTCAAAGTCCAAACTCTGCCCAGCCTTGGCCTCTGCCCTGCCGGCCCAGCCCCTGCCCAGCCTCCATAACCGAACTCGGCCTCCACTGCTGCTCGCTTTTGCAGAGGCCAGGGCCACCACGCCCTTCCCAGCCCAGCCCTAGCAGCTGCCACCTGCCTTGGCCAACCCTGCACCTTTGGAGCTCCTGAGTGACCAACCATCAGCACAAGTTTCTATGTCAGTGCTCTTTCTGCCTGAGCCCAGAAAAAGATTTTCAGATTTTCAACGCCAAATTTGCATGTTGTAAGGTAACACAGGCCTAGAGAGGATTTGACTGGAAAGAATGAGTAAATAATGATTCTGCAACCCCTCCCCCGCTTGGCTATGTGACCTTGACAAAGATATATCCCTTTCTGGGGCTAGTTTTCCCCAAAAGGGGGTTGGACCTGGATCTGCAAGCTGCCTCCTACCTCTGTTGGCCTGTGAGAGGCAACTTGGCATCGTGGAGGGAGAAAAGGCTCAGAGTCCCATGGCCAGGATCCTGTCTTGGATCTGTCACCAATACCTGGGTCTTAATTTCCTCACATGGTGGGGAGGAAACAACATGTCTTCTTCCTGGATGTTAGTGGGGCCTTAATGAGATAATGTGTAAAATCCCCTGCCCACACCCATCTTTCCAAGGAGCCACCCGAAGGCTGTTATGCTGAGGCCAGGACCTGGAGGCACCCCCATTACCTATGGGCCCCACCCAAGGTGGCAGAGCAAAGGGGTTCCACTTTTCTTCCTGGGCAGCTACAGATGGCATTAGGCTTCCAAGAGCCCAGAAGATTCTAAAGCTAATGAACCTCCCAGAGGCAGGTAGTTCTACATAGAGTTCTGAGTCCTCTCCTGGCTACCCTCAGTCTTTCCCAGGGCTGGTTCATCTCTTCATCTCACCGAATTCTGCCCCTTGGCTCTTTGGAGGAGCCAGCTGAGCCAGCTGGGCTTAGCTGCAGCCAGCTGCGTAGCCAGATGTGAACAGCTGCCTCAGTGCACAGCTCAAGGGAGCTGGCAAATCAAGCCTCAGCCTCATGATCTGTTAGCCTCAAAGTCTCTTTGGAGAAGGGGGGTGGTTCGTGGTCTTGAACAGGATCTTAGCCTGGGGTTCATAGGTTTTCAGGCGATGCAGGGACCCCTGGAAGTATATGAAAAATCATGTGCGTTTGTACATTGTCCGGGGGCTGGGAGGAGGGGAAGGCACAGCTTTCAGGTTCTCAAAGATGGCCTTGTTCCAGAAATGGTTTTTCTAACCAAGGTAGACCCTCTTTGCTGCCCCATCACCATCATCTCTGGGCTGGGGTTCCCTGGCCACAACATAGGAGGCTCTCTGCACCCAGGCCCCCATCTCCCAGTCTCTGGAAGTGAGGGAGGAGGGGCAGGCGGAGGACCTAGGTGCTTTGGGCTTCTTGGCAGGATGCATGAGGGCCCCTTGGAGGGAGAGGGACTGTTCTCTGGGAAGTGGTTATTTACACCCTCCCCCCAGGACCTGCTCTGTCATTCCCTCCTGGGAATCCAGGTGTCCTGGTGCAGCTTGACCTCACGGGCTGTGGGGGATACCTCGGGGCCCTCTCTCCCTTCTACCTTTGCTGGGAAATGAGGGTGTCTGGGAAGCCTAGGGCGGCGGTGGCTGTGGCTCCTGGAATGAGGTCATGCCTGAGGTAGGCAGGAGCCAGGCTTACCTGCTGTGCTGTCCTAAATCATGTTTCCCCGGGCAGGGCGGGTGCCTGGCAGCCTCCAAGGCTCGTGCCAACAGAAATGGGCACAGCAGCTGTAGCTGCAGGCAGAAGGCCCGCACGTGTGTGTCCTTTTCTTCTGGCTCTCTCCAGTGAGGAGCCAAAGGGTTTTCAGTTGGGCTGGAGGTCAGGGAAGGCTGGTCTTGTAGGAAAAGTAGCAGCAAAAGGGGCTTGGTCAGAGCTGAACAGGGGAGGAAGAGGACGTCCCTTGTAAGTAAGAGAGATTGAGGTTAGGTGGTGTGAGGGATGCCCTCAGGGGTTAAATATGGAAAAAATACTAAAGAGCCAGGGAAGGGGAGAAGAAATAAGAAAAACAGCCTTGTTCTTTCTTATCTGAGGCTTGGCCAGGCCTCTTTCTCCCGGCCTTTCTCATTCTTTCGCTCCCTACAGCTTGTTGCTCTGGTTCTAGGGCTGAGTCACCAGTGGGGAGAGGGGGCTGGATGAGCAGCGAAGGAGGAGTAGGGGAGGACGAGGAGGGCTGCAGCTTCAGCTACCGTAGGAGCAGCCTCTGGGGAGCTGGTTAATTCGGGCAGCAGAGCTGGCACAGAGCTGGTTCCAGGCATCTGAGAGCTGCCCCCACCCCTACCCTGGGGCTCATGGCTAGAGCAAGTCCCCTCCCCACCTGCTTCCTGGCCTGGGGAGAGAGGGGAACACAGGTGGCCAGGGACTCAAGCAGTAAGGCACAGGGGCCCGGCTGGCCTGTGTGCTAGATCCTCTGGCCCCCTCTGAATCTTCCCACTGGAGCCACTGAGCACCCTGAGGTGAGGGTATCTGGGAAGTTGAATCTTATAGGCTGTTTCTCCTAGCATCACCCACCCCAGTGCCCCCCGGGGGCCTGATCTTCTTTGGGGTGAGCCACCCCAGTGCCCTGAACTCTCCTGGGCCCTATGCTCCAGCCTTCTCCGATTCTGTTGCTTTCTGCTTGGCTGTTCCATTAGCTATGAACTGTGGCGGGATGAGTGCCAGGGCAGGGGTGAGGAGGTGCTTTTCCGGAACTTGAAGCTCAGGGGGTTCCCCAGAGGCCAAGAGGGGCTGTCTGGCTGGAGCCATCAGAGGGTGAGGAGGCAGCTATTTGAAAGCCCTTGAGAGGTCATTTTACCCATCCCACTACCTCCAGGGGGCTGGGGCTCTCTGCTCCCCTGAGTCCGGCCTGACTCCAGGAGAGGGGCAATCCCAGCTCCTGTCTTCCTTGCTCCAAGAGCCCCATCTAGGCCTCTCCCTCTTTCTCACCTCCTCCGGGAGGGTGGGCTCAGTAGTAGTCTGGAAGGAATCAGCTTTTGCACTTTGTGATCCATTGGACCAGACAAACAGCAGGTGGCTAGCTGACATGCACATTTGCATGGCAATTTACATTTCATCTGCATACCAGTAAGGTCCCTCCCACCCTCTGTATTCTCCAGCCCCCACTGCACACACATGGCTGTGGCTGGAAGAAGCTGGACCCGAACCTCTGCACACCCGCCTTCCCCAATCCATGTGCAGGCCTCTGGCTGTAGACCCATTGGATCCTGGGCTGGGAGCCAGAGGGCCTAAAAGGGCTTCTGAGCAGGCCAAGTAGGAGCTAAAAATACTCCGGGAGGGTTGGGGGAGCTCCCTGTGGAATCTGTGAGAAGGGAGGGACCTGGGATGGGGGGCTGGGTTTAGAGCCCTGGTCCTGCACCTCCCCCATCAGTGGGCACCAGGCTGGCTTGGGGCGGGGGGTGGGAGGGTAAAGGTGGTAAGGGGGTTTGTTTCAATCCAGTTGCCATTCATGCCCAGCTCTGCCTGCTCAATACCTCAGGAGGCTAGGAGGAGGGGTCCCTCGGTACCCCCAGCTGAGATGAGGGAGCAGAGACAGCATGGAGACCCTGCTCTTCGGCCACCTCTGACCTAATACCCTGGACAAGGCAGTGGTGGAGGTGGCAGCAGCAGCAGGGGCAGGGGCGACACTCCCATTCCACTGCATGGCCTGGAGGCAACTTGAGCGCCCCAGGGCCCCCCTCACTCCCTGAGGACTGGGCTCCTTCAAGGTCATTGTAGCCAAGCCCTGATCTCCACCTCTAGCCAAATCTGATCTCCCGCCCTAGAATGACTCTAGCTGCCAGCATCGCTCCCCTACCTCGGTGATCGCCCGCTATCCTCAGGCCCTGGAAGTCCTCCTTGCCATCCCTGCTCCCTCGAAAGGACCCAAGCAGTCTGTTCTTTTCCCTCTGCTCCATGTTCCTGCACGTGGCTGGGCAGAAATTCCTGGGTCCCTGCAGGGCGGCCTGAGGTTATGCTAGGGCCAGCCTTGGTGCTGGAAGAAATCAGAGCAGCAGTGCTCACGTTGGCCATGGCTTCATAGTCATAAAACCCTTTTGCAGAATAAACCCACTTGTTCCTCCAAAAACCCCAGAAGTCAGCAGAACAGCTGCTGTCCCCATTTTACAGACCAGGCACTCAAGGCTCAGAAAGGGAAAGGAAATTGCCTCTTCAGGCAGAACAAACCCTAGAACCAGGTCCTCAGGCTCCAGGCCAAGATGCTCCTTTCTCAGGCCATGGCTTCCTTCTCTCAGGTGTCAGGCATGCCAGGGGGCAGATGTCCATGGGTGGTCAGGCAGTGGACTCATCGAGGCTCCTCCCCACCCAGACATAAGGTGACTACTCAGGCCTGGCTGCCACCCTGGCTCCCTGCCAGCCTCCCTGGCTGGGAAGCTTCCCTCCTGTTCCCAGGAACACTTCCCCAGGGTGAGGTGCAGGCAAGGTCCCGCCCCTTCCCAGCACCCCCAGGCAGTGCATTCCTGACTCCCAGTAGGCGGAGGCACCCCAGGCCCCAGCATGCCCAGGCCCTGCCCTGCCCACTCCCTGCAGCCTACACTCATGAGTCCCAGGCAGCCATGGCTTGGCACTTCCAGACTCTGGCAGGAGGCCCAGAGCCCAGGTTCTGAGCTGGAGCCGCAGGGTGATAGTGTTGCTGGGGCCTAATGGAGGGACACCTGAAACTTGCTTGTCACCCAGGAGGCTGGGTCCATCAGGATTTAGGAGGGTGTCCTGGCAGAGCATTGAGAGGCCGCAGGGAGATGATGTGGGGAGAAGAAGGGATGGTAGAACTGGGTTCTCCAACTGGACTGTGAAGATTCCATCCAGATGGTCTATGGTGGGCAGAGGAATCTGCCTCTTTAACAAATACCCCAGGGATTTCTGATGCTGATGGCCCAAGGACTGTCCTCCGAGTTGGTATTTCAGGGTCGACCCCTGCCTCTGTCTGCTTTAGCCACCCCCCTGGTATGGGATGTGTTGCTAGGCCCTAAGCATCCTTGTAGGAACTTGCTGTTGGCATCCCCAAAGATGGGTTCTGGGAAGGCTGGGGGCAAGGTGATAGTCCTTGCCCACCCCCACCCTCATGCCCACCCACTGGGAACTCTGCTCTGGGGCCACACTGTTCAGAGTGTCAGGCACCCACTCCCACCCCATACCCTGTGACCCTGTCTCAAGGCAGGGTAGGGGGGAAGGTGTTGGACATCACCCGGGTCACTTAGGGGCCCAGACCTCCAAGATCTAAGTCCTCAGATGGCTTCAGGAGGAAGAACCCAGGCTTCTACGACAACCCATCCCACCCCCTCACAAGTTCTCCTTCCTTTGGACCCCCCAGAATTTGAACTCTATGCCAGGATTCCTCTAGTCTTACTTTCTTCTGGTCTACCTTCGGCTCAGAGGCCGAAGCATTCCTTCCAAAACCCAGATCTGACCATGTCACGCCCTTGCCTAAAATCCACCCGCGGCTCCCCCATGTCCTTCCCGTCCTCCCCTCCTGTCCTCCTTGGGCATCCCTGGACCCCAGCTATGCTGAGGATCTTGTAAACCCCTGAGTCACCCTGCTTGCTCTTGCTTCTTGGCCCTCGTACATGTCATACCTAAAGTGCCCTTCCTGCCCTTCTTCACCTGGCGAGCCTGGGTCATCTCCTCACGCTCAGACTGGGTCACCTCCCCTGTGGACGACGGCCCCCTCCCCTGAATCTGGGCCGGCGTGTTTCCTGCTTCCCTCTCATGAGGCACTTACTGCAAGTGTCTGTTTCCTGGCCTGCCTTCCCCTACACTGGACTCTCCTGAGGGCAGGGGCTGGGATCCACTCATCTCTGGAGCCCCGGAACCTGGCACAGAGCATCTGTCAATGCCTGCTGAATTGTACTTGGTTCAAAGCTGGCCTTGGGGAGCCTGAGCTCGGACCTACCTCCCTCCCTGCCCCCAGGCTCCTGGCTGGTGCCCCCCGGGAGCTTGCTGTGCCCGATGGCTACACCAACCGGACCGGTGCCGTGTACCTGTGCCCACTCACTGCCAACAAGGACGACTGTGAGCGCATGGACATCACAGAGAAAAGTGAGGGGAAGGGGCTGGGGACCAGTGCCGGGTTGGAGGCCTGGCAGAGGGGTAAACAGGGAGAAGGAGGTAGAGGAGATGCGAGGTGCAGTTTCTAGTCACTTCTCGTCCAGCTGGGAAGAGAGCTTGGCGAGAGTGGGACTGTGAGGGACCGGGGAGCTCAGTGATAACGGGGTGGAGGAGGGGTGCGGGGAGGGCTGCCCTGCTGGGAGGAGGGCCCAAGACGACCAAGCCCTGCCCTCTGGAGGCTTTGGGCACTGGGGTATGGAGTGAGGTGCCCAGGCTCACGATCCCTCCGTGCCCACAGGTGACCCTGACCATCACATTATTGAGGACATGTGGCTCGGGGTGACTGTGGCCAGCCAGGGCCCTGCGGGCAGAGTCCTGGTAAGTGGGTGCTCACCATCGGTTCCTCCACCCCCACCCCGCTCTCTCCTTCATCTCCAGGGGCTGGGAGGAAAGCGGAGAGCAGCAGAGGGGTCCTCGGCGCGTGTTCTGGGGCCTGTGCAAATGTCCGCGTCTCTGGCCTTGTGTCCCTTGCTCCCTGAGCTCCTGGGGAGGGGGGCGTCTGGCACTCTCCCAGGCCAGGCACGGCCTGAGTCCTCTCTGACTCAGCCACTTCCTACCCGTACCCACGCTGGGTGCTCACCAGTCATGGGAATGAGCCGAGGGAATGGCAAGGAGGAAAGGGCAGAGAAGGCCCCAGGCGGCTCTCGCTGGCCGGCGCTCCTTCCTGGGAGGCTGGCTGCCAGAAGAGGCACAGCCCTGCTGACCCGGCTCAGTCGGCTCTAGTTTGGGTGCCACTCCCTGATGTCACTTGTCACCTCCCGCCCACATTCTTCAGTGGTGTCCCCTGGGGTCTCAATTTATGGGTCCCAGATGGATACATTTTTCTTCATTTTCTAAATTGATGTAAAATTTATATACAGTGAAATGCTCAGATTTTAAATTTCAGTGAATTCTTGACAAATGTATATACCTCTGTAACCAACACCCTTTAACGATACAGCACATTTACATCACTCCAGAAAGTTCCCTGTGCCCCCATCCAATCAACTACCACCCCCATAACCCTCACTGCCATGATTTCTGTCACCTTTGAACACCATTTTAAGCTCTGGGTTTGCATTAGTTCACTGAGATGCCTTTTCAAGACCCCTGTTATGGAGGGTTTTGGGTTTAGGAGTCCATTTAAAGCGATTCTAGACACTGGGTCCTTTAGCAATTATCCACTCACCCATCCATCCATTCATTCAACAAGTATTTAGTGAGCACCTACTGTGTACCAAACACTAGAAACTTAGCGGTGGCTCAGAGCAGCTCGGGTGCTATGCTAGTGGCGCTCACAGCAGGAAGGGGACACCAAAAACAAGTAAACAAGAACTAGGTCTATTTCTGGATTTTGTCTGGCCCCAGGCTGTTTTAAAACACCTTATTCTGATCCATTGATTTGCCCGGTGAATCTATATTAAGCACCTAGAGCATGCCCCGAGAAGCTGTACACAGACTCTCCCCCGTGAGGCGGCGCGGTGGACTGCCTAAGAGCTGAGAGTCTGGAAACAGATAGCCTTGGTGTGGACGCTCTGTCTCTCGATGTGAGATCTTAGGCAGGTGACTAAGCTCCCTGTGCTTCGGTGTCTTTATCCGAAATGGAGAAAATAATCGTCCCTCCACCATAGGGTTGTTCGTAGGCTTAAAAGCTAATTTGTGAGGAGCTTAGAATTGTGCCTGACATAGGGTAAGCACTCAGGAAGGGTTAGCTGCTGCTATTATTATCACTATCATATTGTTATTATTTTAATAATGGTCCTTTCAATGAAAGGACGGGGCCATCAGGACAGCAGAGAAGCAGGTTCCTAATCTCTCTGTAAATAGCCTCTTTTCGACCCAAGAGCCTGAGCCCCGCAGTCCCTCCTCCTTCCCCCATTTCTCTTTCCCAAGATCTCTAAGCCATTCTCAAATCCAAACTGCCTTTCCAAAAAGTGTTCCCGTCCTTCAGAGCAGATTTCTGAATTCTGGAAAGGAGACGCGGGCTTAAGTTTCACTGTGGGAAGAAAGAGAAGCCCGGAGAGCACCTTCAATGCCTCTCCTGCAGAGCCAGAGGTGCACAGGGCAAAGGAGACAGCCGGCCCTGGGTCCCTGCTCCTGACCAAGGCCGCGTGTGTTGTGGGGGGGTCCCCAGGTCTGTGCCCACCGCTACACTCAGGTGCTGTGGTCAGGGTCAGAGGACCAGCGCCGCATGGTGGGCAAGTGCTACGTGCGAGGCAACGACCTAGAGCTGGACCCCAGCGACGACTGGCAGACCTACCACAACGAGATGTGCAACAGCAACACTGACTACCTGGAGACGGGCATGTGCCAGCTGGGCACCAGCGGCGGCTTCACCCAGAGCACTGTGTACTTCGGTGCCCCCGGTGCCTACAACTGGAAAGGTGGGGACCGTGGGGGAAGGGAGAAGGAACAGAGACCACCCACCCCAGTTAGCTGCTGGGACAGCAGGCCAGACCATCCACGTGGGGGGCAGAAGAGCCAGGACCCCCGTGCCAAGCTCCATGACCTCCACTGTTTTACAGCTCTTGCTATGTGTCAGGGGCCTTCCACATGTTATCCCAGTCAATCTCAAAATACTCTTAGGAGGCAAGTATTATTATACCCATCTTACAGAAAAGAAAACTGAGCCTTAGAGAAGTAAATTAACCAAGGCCAACAGTAAGTTATGAAACCTGGATTGGAATGCAGGTCCATCTGACTTCAGTTTAACTATTTAAAAACTCATTTTAAAAATAGGCCGGGCATGGTGGCTCACTCCTGTAATCTTAGCACTCTGGGAGGCTGAGGCAGGAGGATCGCTTGAGCTCAGGAGTTCATGACCCCATCTCTACTAAAAACGGAAAAACTAGCTGGGTGCACCTGTAGTCCCAGCTACTCGGGAGGCTGAGGCAGAGGATCGCTTGAGCGAGTTTGAGGTTGCCGTGAGCTAGGTTGATGCCACGACACTCTAGCCCAGGCAACAGAGTGAGACTCTGTCTCAAAAAAAAAAAAAAAAGAAAATACATCTAGGACCATCCTTTTAGGGGCTGCAGAGTATTACCTTGTATCAAGACCCATGCTTGTAACCACCATGCTGTACACTGTCACAGGTGTCACATGTGTCTGATGCCTGACACTCCCTGGGTCTCTTTGCCTCTCTCCCTAACACAGGTTGTAGCCATAGCAACCCCTCTCCCCTTAGCAAGCCCTTACTGTTGCAGAATCAGCAGGCAGAGGGAGCCCTGAACCTCCTCTGGACCAACAGGCAGGCTGGGGCAAGGTCACAGCTCTGGGCTCACCTAAGGCCTCTGCCTCCTTCTCTGGTCCTGCCTCTCAGCCCCTGTCCCTTTAGGACCTTGTCAGGGTCACAGGTCCTCTCCAGCACAGCCTGAGGATCAGGGCCCAGGTAGGCAGCCTGAGTTTGGAGACGAGACCAGAAGGAGGTGACGGCATAGAGTCCGACCTCAGCATCCAGAAAGTAGAGAAATGCCACCTAGTATCTAATACCCAGGAGCCTGGGCGACTGGATTCCAGCCATATCTCTATAACTAGCTTCCCGTGGGACTGTGAGCATGTCGGCTTCCCTCCCTGAGCCTTGCTTTTCTCATCTGCAAAATGGGGGTCACCATTCTACCTCACTGCATTGGTAAAATAAAGAGGAAGTGATTTACAAGTGGTGAAGCGCTTGCAAATAGAAAGGATTATCCTTTGGGGGGGGTGGTGCTGGATAAGCTGGAGGAAGGAGGTAGTGACTTATACTCCTCCCATATCCCCTCCCCAAATCCTTGTGAAGGAAACAGCTACATGATTCAGCGGAAGGACTGGGATTTATCTGAGTATAGTTACAAGGACCCAGAGGACCAAGGAAACCTCTATATTGGTGAGTGCGGTTGTGGTGGCCCATTGGGTGGCAGAGGGAAAAAGGGGCACAGCCCAGGCACCTGGCCTTCTCACCTTCAGTGCCTGGTGGAAGAGTGAGGCCAGGGTGCAATGTGACTAGTTGCATTTAGCTCAACTAGCACACACTTATGGAGCACCACCTGTATGCCAGGCCCGGTTCCAAGCTCCCAAAATGCAAAGTCCCCACCATCACAGAGCGCATGGCACAGTGTCTAGGCAAAGCTGGGGCTGAATGGGGCGTGGCTATGGAGCATCTGGGGTCCAATTTCTTGCCCAACTTGGGATGGTGGAATAGAAGGTAATGGAGGCAGGGAGCGGGGACAGATCAGGGCCATGGGTCCAGAGCAGGAGGGGACAAAGTTTACCAGGGCCTTCACTGAACATTTTCCCCTAATTCCAGGGTACACGGTGCAGGTAGGCAGTGCCATCCTGCACCCCACAGACATCACCATTGTGACGGGTGCCCCACGGCACCAACATATGGGCGCTGTCTTCTTGCTGAGCCAGGAGGCAGGCGGTGACCTGCGGAGGAGGCAGGTGCTGGAGGGCACGCAGGTGGGCGCCTATTTTGGCAGCGCCATTGCCCTGGCAGACCTGAACAACGATGGGTGAGAATCTAGGGACATCCTCTGAGCCCAAGGAGAGAGGTGGGGGAGGGTGGGCTTGCCCAAGCCAGGTCAGGAAAATGGAGGGTTTGCAATTGCGCATATTTGTCTGCCGGCTGTTTTCAGGGATTTGCAATCAGACCGTATGGGAGTTTAGATGTTTGCATGTCATTTGCATGACACCTGCACTTGCTTGTTGGTGCCTGTCATTTGACTGGCTCCAGTGGCTGTGGGCTGTTTGGGTGTGATCTGTGCCTGCATGCTTCTCCATGACATGTGTTTTCTATTTGGTGGGTCACGTTGGCGTTTCCACGTCCTTCCCATGACCTGTGGCCAGAGGAGCTGTCTGCACAGCCATGTACCCTGGCTCCATCACGCCTGTTAAACGAGAGTTATACTGCATATTGGGGGCTGACCTCACACTCCCATTACCTGTTCCTTCTCTCCTGTGCAGGTGGCAGGACCTCCTGGTGGGTGCCCCCTACTACTTTGAGCGGAAAGAAGAGGTAGGAGGTGCCATCTATGTCTTCATGAACCAGGCGGGCACCTCCTTCCCCACCCACCCCTCCCTCCTCCTTCACGGCCCCAGTCGCTCCGCCTTTGGCTTCTCCGTGGCCAGCATTGGTGACATCAACCAGGATGGATTCCAGGGTATGAGCCAGCACCCCTCCCCCAGCACCCCCACTGACTAAGCGCCAGTTGCATACCAGGCTAGACAGGGCCCACAGAGGAGACTGGATGGGGCCGGGCTCAGGGAGTGCGGAGCAGTGCTGGAGAGAGGGCGTGCAGAGGGGGCAGCAGAGGCAAGCTCAGGGGGCCCCCGAAGCAGCTGGCACGCTGCCGTGCCACCCAGGCTGGGCCGAGAACGCTCCATGGACAGGAGCAGAAGGGCATCGCGCAGGCAGGGGAACTTGCCTGACATGCCCAAAGCTGGAGCAAGGCTGGGGAATTAAGATCATGAATGTAGCATCTCAGGTGTGAGATGATAAGGGCTGGGACAAGGTGGCAGCACTGGATAGAGGGGTCACCACTAGTGCTCTGCAGGACTTGGGGACCAATCTGCAGTGCCAGGGAGAGGGACAGACCCAGCGGTTGAGCCTGGGTGCCACAGAAGCACCTGCCTTATCTGGAAGTCACTTCTCTGACAACCTCAACATCCCAAGACATAGCTGAGATGCAAGAGAAAGGCAGAGGCGCCTCTGAAGACCCAAACAGGTGCCAGAAAGTTCAGTCAACAAAGACCAAGCACTTACTACAGAATAGTCAGGACCTACGAACTCTTCCTTTACACACTTTACTAACAAGCTCGGCTTTCTGATTACCCAGGCCTTACCAGATCAAAAGCAGCAAACCAGAAAGAGTTCAGTAAAGTTCAGGAAGATAATAAAATGTTTTAGGTTTATTCATGGTTATAATTTTTAAAGTCTTGATTTTCAGTAAGGTGCACTATAGTGTTATGATTAAAGTCCCAGCCCCTGGTGTTAGACAGACACGGGCCCAAATATCTTCTTCTCTACTCATTAGTTATGTGACTCTGGATTTTCTGAGTCTGTTCCCTCATCTATAAAGTGGGGACACTAGTAGCTACCCCATGGCACTCTTGTGAGGATTAAATGAGATGAATGCTTGATAACGAACTGGCAGAGTTACCAATGGAGAAACCTTCTCTGCCCCTCCTGGTAATGCCATCAGAAGAGCCAGGGTGTCGGAGAGGAGGCTGGTGGGGGAGATGGAAGGCACCATAACCGGGGCAAAACCCCAGGCCGGTCAGGAATCTGGGATGTGGGCCTGCCTGTGGCATTAACTTGCTGTGTTACTTTGGGGAAGTCTCCTCCCCTCTCCTGAACTCTATGAAAGGAGTCCCCAGTGTTAATCCTGAGCCACAGAGCTCTGCCCTCTCCCTGATGCTCAGAGCAAGATGTGGCAGGGTGAGGTCAACGCCATACTGGGCTCTATGGCCTGGAGCACAGGGTTAGGGAGATGCGGGGCCCAGAGTCCCTGGGTGACCCAGGCCTACCTCCTTTCCCCAGACATTGCTGTGGGAGCCCCCTTCGAGGGCTCGGGCAGAGTGTACATCTACCACAGCAGCTCCAGGGGGCTCCTCAGACAGCCCCAGCAGGTATGGCTGGACGGGGATGGGTCAGCTGCCTCCGACAGCTGAGGTGGGCCTTCCCTCCTTTCCCTCACCCACCCCTTCCCTGCTCCCCGAAGCCACACTCCTCAGAGCCTACCCCCACCACTGACCCCTGTCCCCAGGTAATCCACGGAGAGAATCTAGGACTGCCTGGCTTGGCCACCTTCGGCTACTCCCTGAGTGGGCAGATGGATGTAGATGAGAACTTCTACCCAGACCTGCTAGTGGGGAGCCTGTCAGACCGCATCGTGCTGCTGCGGTGAGCTGGGGGGCGATGGATCGGGGCCTTTCTCTTCTCCGTCCACGTCTGCATGGAGCCCCATCCCTGTCCATCTTCCGCACCAGGACTGCAGAAGCCTGAGCCCCAGCCTGGCCTCGGGCAGGCAGGAGGCACTGATCTGTGTCTGGCTCTGTTGTCTCTGCAGGGCCCGGCCTGTCATTAACATCGTCCACAGGACCTTGGCGGCCAGGCCAGCTGTGCTGGACCCTGCACTTTGCACAGCCTCCTCCTGGTGAGATTATCAGCCCCTACTCTGCCCACCTACTCCTCATTTATGGGAAGGCCAGGGGGGCCTCCAGCTCCCAAACCCCTTCCCTGGCAACTCCTGGTATCCTAGCTTTAGAGATTTGATACTTGAGGTCAGTGTTTGCCCTCGCTACCCAACCTCATTAAAAAGCAGAATTCCTTGCAAGAGGTAATGGATGAATTGGGGGGCAGTAGAGTGTAGTGGTTCGGAGGGAGAGCTCTGGGCTGCCTCGTTCAAATCCCAGCTGTGCCATTGTAGGGGCGGGGGCGGGGCCAGGCTCAGGGCAAGTGAGGTTGCAGAGGAAGGGGGAAGGGGGATGTGTTTAAATGGACCGATGTAGGGAAGGAGAGTCACCTTGGGCACATTGTTAATCTCTCAGTCTCAGACTGCTTGGCTGTAAAACAGAATTGGTAATAACCAATCCTCAGGGTTGCTGTGATAATTAAATGAGGTAACATACAAAACCTCCTTGGCGCAATAGTCTGTATGCCTTAAGTGCTCGAAAAATGTAAGTTGCTAAGAAAGTGACAATAATGATGGCGATGACCCCAAGGTCTTTTCGTGAGTGAGGATATTGGGTCAGAAGGCAGAGGGAGACAGAGCAGGGAAGCAGTGGGGCGGGTGGGGAAGGAGATCTGGACTGGGGACCGGGAGACCTGGGTTTAAGACTGGGCTGGGCCACTCCTTGACTGATGACTTCAGACAAGTCCTTCTGCTCTCTGTACCTCAGTTTCCCCACTGGTGACCTCTGACTGTTTTCGATGGCTCTAATGGGAGTGGGAGGGCAGGGGCCAGGGACACCACAGATCAGCTCTGTGGACTCTCCAGTTTTGCCCCTGCCTGTCTCCAGAAGGGCCTGGTTTCCCTTTGCATGGTTTGGGGGTGAGAGCTAGGGCCTGGGAATCTGTGTTCCGCTGTGACCAGGCCCTCCTGTATATCCCCCCAATAGCGTGCAGGTGGAGCTGTGCTTTGCTTATAACCAAAGTGCCGGGAACCCCAACTACAGGCGGAACATCAGTGAGTGCCGGGGTGTGGGTTGAGGGGGAGCATGCCCATCTGGCCACTTGCTGACCACCTGTCTTCCTGCAGCCCTGGCCTACACCCTGGAGGCTGACCGGGACCGCAGGCCGCCCCGGCTGCGCTTCGCCCGCAGCCAGTCAGCTGTCTTCCACGGCTTCTTCTCCATGCCTGAGATGCGCTGCCAGAAGCTGGAGCTGCTCCTGATGGTGAGGGTGGGGCAAGGGGCAAGATGAGGGCTCCAGGATCCCTGCAGGAGGTGCCCAGTGTCCCCTCAGGTCAAGAGCGAGGGACTGGAGTCTTCTCAAAGACAGAGATTGGGAAAGTCAGCCCGGAAGGCCATGCGTAGGGGAACGCTGCACAGCATTCAGCACACAGTAGGAGAGACCCTTGGGGTGGGGATGGGGCCAGAGGGCTTAGCACCTCTGAGAAAAGTGAGGGGTGTGGGAGCTCTTAGCTCACCTCTGAGAAAAAGGGGTCCCTGAGTGCGGATAAGCTCAGTCCCTCTCCGGGACATCAGGGTAGAAGGGGAGAGCTCAACGTGGGGACCCTGTGGATGAGGAGGCTGAACCCCCTTCCCCAGGGACTCCTGGGGAGGAGAAGCCCTATCTCTTCTCTTAGGGGGTCAAGATCATAGGAAGTCTCAGTTTGGGATTCAGATTAGAAGGGGTTCAGCCTAACCGTGGGGTTTTCAGGGTGGGGGGACCCCAGCTCCTCCCTGGGGTTCAGAGTGGTGCGAAGATTTCACTGGGGTCAGGGATGCTGTGCAGGGCTGGGCTTAGCTCGCGCTCCCTTCCTAGGACAACGTCCGTGACAAACTCCGCCCCATCGTCATCTCCATGAACTACTCTTTACCTTTGCGGATGCCCGATCGCCCCCGGCTGGGACTGAGGTCTCTGGACGCCTACCCAGTCCTCAACCAGGCGCAGGCACTGGAGAACCACACTGAGGTGGGTGAGGCCAGGGCCAGGGCCTGAAAGGCGGGAGCCTGGAGGGCTGTGGGGCGAGAGGACACCAACGGTGGTGCGGCCCTTCACGCAGCCGGCCACCCCCAGGTCCATTTCCAGAAGGAGTGCGGGCCGGACAACAAGTGCGAGAGCAACTTGCAGATGCGCGCGGCCTTCGTGTCGGAGCAACTGCAGAGGCTGAGCAGGTGGGCGCTGGGCCGCGCTGATTGGCCAACGCAGGGCGGGGCTTCATTGGCTAGCAGGGTTTGGGGGCGGGCCTCACCGGCCAGGGGCGGGGCCTCATGCGAAGCGAGTTTGAGGGCAGGGGCTTTAATGGGTCAGGTAGGATGGCCAGAAAAGGGGCTTTCTCCTCCAGGTGAGATTAGAGGGCGGGGCCTGGCTATCCCGAGAAGGGACTTTTCTAACCTAGGAGGCCCGAGGGGCCGGGCCTCGTTGATCTGGGGCGCACCCGGGGGCGGGGCTTTTGGCTGAGTCCCAGGCCACTCCACCCAGGCTCCAGTACAGCAGAGACGTCCGGAAACTGCTCCTGAGCATCAACGTGACCAACGCCCGGAGCCTGGAGCGGGCCGGGGAGGACGCCCACGAGGCGCTGCTCACCCTGGCGGTGCCTCCCGAGCTGCTGCTGTCCTCCGTGCGCCCGGTGAGTGCCCACCAGCCGGCTCAGAGCCCGAGCAGGGCTCCACCAAGTGTTCGCATCCCAGTATGCCTGTCATGTACGTGTGTTGTCATTTGCCATGTGCCCCCTCCTCTTGACTGGGCCCTGCAGTGGCTCTGCTGTTTGGGGGAGCCTAGGGCTTCCAACCCTGCTCTGCAGGCAGGGAGGACAAGCCTCACTCTGACCTAAATCGTCCTTTTTGCTCAGCCCGGGGCCTGCCAGGCTAACGAGACCATCCTCTGTGAGCTGGGGAACCCCTTCAAACGGAACCAGAGGGTGAGCACTGGCCACATCCTCCCTGTCCTGGGGTGTCCCAGACTGTTCCTCCTACCAGCTCCTTATCCTTCCTGCTTCTGCCTGCCTGCTTCCCAGGCTTCCTTGAAGCCAAGAGCCAGAGTAGGGAAGGCAGAGATCCAGTAGAAGGCGGGAAAAGGCCCTGAGACTAAGAAAAATGGGGCCGCCAGGGCGCTGTGCACAAAGCCAGAGCAAGTGGAGGCAAGGAAACCAATTTTACTAAGCACCAACTGGGTGCCAGGCCCTCAGCCCCGAACTGCTTCTTTTATATGATGTAATTCACACAACCATCAGAGAAGGTAGATGCTATTTTACAGAAGCGGAAACACAGAAAGTTTCAGTAACTTGCTCAAGGTCAGTGTCATATAGCTCAAAAGTAGCAGAGATGTGACCCAAGGGAGGAAAAGGGGGAAAAGGAGACAGAGATGAGGTGCAGAGGTGGAGACCACTCACCCAGAAGAGGAAGAGGAAGAGGCCAGAGGACTAAGTCCCTAGTGCAGTGTTCAGTCCCTCTCTCCCTCATGACATCACCCCTGCTGGACCCCAAACACCCCTCTCTGCCTCCCTGACCCTCATGGCAGATGGAGCTGCTCATCGCCTTTGAGGTCATCGGGGTGACCCTGAACACAAGGGACCTTCAGGTGCAGCTGCAGCTCTCCACGTGAGTGACATCAAGAAGCCAATCTGAGTCGGGGCCGAGGTGTTCTGGGTCTCCCTCCTACACCCTGCATTCCTTCCCCAGGTCAAGTCACCAGGACAACCTGCAGCCCATGACCCTGACACTTCTGGTGGACTATACACTCCAGGCCTCGCTCAGCATGTGGGTACCTCTCTCTGCCCCACCTCCCACCCCCAGCCTGCTGTGCCGAGCTAGTGGAGTTAACAATACCCCAGGGTATCTCCCCAGCTCCCCTGACACGTCTCTTGGCCTGGTATTCTCAGGCCCCCACCTCCCCTGGGTCATCCCTCCCCTTAACAACAGCAATCACTATCATTATTATCATTATTATTATTTTTCCCCTGTGAAGCAGGTAGAAGTGGAGGAATTGGCCACCCTGGGGCTGAGGTATTGGTCCCTACCATTTCTTCAGAGCTCATCATCCAAAGATTTTATATATATCACCTCATTGACAGAACTATGATGTAGCAACTATTGTTAACTCCATTTTGCAGATGAGGAAACTGAGGCTCAGAGAGGATAAATGGCTTGCTTGAGGCCATGTAGCTGGTAAATGGCAGAGCTGGGGTTTATACCCAGGTCTGCCTGATCTCAGAGGAGCTGTAGTTAACCAGCTTTGGCACCCACCCCCTCTGCCAGGACCCTGTCTCCTGTCCCTCTGTGACTCCAGCATCTTCCTGACCCCTAGGGTAAATCACCGGCTACAAAGCTTCTTTGGGGGAACAGTGATGGGCGAGTCTGGCATGAAGACTGTAGAGGATGTGGGAAGCCCCCTCAAGTATGAATTCCAGGTAAGGGGACCTCTGGGGTCCTAGGCTGGGGACTTCTAGGAAGGACAATGGTTTTGTTTTTTTGTTTTTGTTTTTCTTGGCTCTGAGGTCTGAGGCCGGGAGGATTGGGGATTGGTGAGATGGAGGTGCTTTTTCAGGAGGCAATGACCATGACCTCTTATACCCACAGGTGGGCCCAATGGGGGAGGGGCTGGCAGCCCTGGGGACCCTGGTCCTAGGTCTGGAATGGCCCTATGAAGTCACCAATGGCAAGTGGCTGCTGTACCCCACGGAGATCACCGTCCATGGCAATGGGTCCTGGCCCTGCCTGCCACCCAGAGACCTCGTCAACCCTCTCAACCTCACTCTCTCTGTAAGCCGTCAGAGACCTTTTATATGCATCTCATTTGCATGCTACAGGGCAGAAAGGCCAGTGTGTTCCCCTTTCTCCCCTTTGGCAACCCGACTCTCCCTACCCTTTCCCCTCCCCCGCCCCTGCTGCCACTTCTTCCTCCGCCCTCCCAGCAGATTGCTCTTTCCTCTCCAGGACCCTGGGGACAGGCCACCATCTCCACAGCGCAGGCGGCGACAGCTAGACCCAGGGGGAGGCCAAGGCCCCCCACCTGTCACTCTGGCTGCTGCCAAAAAAGCCAAGTCTGAGACTATGCTGGTGAGTGGCCAGGAGGGGTTAGCGGGAAGTGTGCCCACCCCAGCACAGGCATATGGGCACCAGGGGGCGCACGAAGCAAGGGGCATAGGAACCCCTCACCGGGAGACCCCAGTCTGATGAGGTTATGTGGCCCTGCCCTCAGGAGCCTCTACACAGTGGGGAGACTCATCCCCTGCCCTCAGAGGGTGCCCCACTCTGCTGGGGAGCATCCAACACAGAGGACCAAAGGAGGGGACACTGGCTCTACTCCAGGGAGCCCCAAGTTGTTGGGGGGATAGAGCTGCTCAAAACCTCGGCCCTCAGGGTGGGGGCACCGGGAGGGCAGGGGGAGTGTAGGGAGGGCATCGCGGGTGTTGTGGGGCGCCCTCTGTAGGAAGGGAGGGAGGAGCAGGCCTGGCGAGCAAGTTGAGGACTAGCTGGGTAGGGAGGTAGGAGGCGGTGTCCCAGGCAGGGAGCTGGCGTGAACAAAGGCTCCGTGTGGCAGTGGGCTGGGAAGGGGTGTCCGAGGTTGGGCCTCGTTTACGTGAGCAGGGACCAGATATCATGTTATCCGTGTGCCTGGCATTATAGGAGCCTGGCCCAAAGGAGGTGTCTGAGAAGTGTAAGCACAGGGCTGGGGCCGTGTACACGAGTGAAGGGATGAGGTCAGGCCCCTCGAGTCACCCAAGGGAGAGACAAAGCCCGGGAGGGGTCGAAGGGAAGGATTCTCCATGCAGAATCCGGAGCCCAGACTATCCCGTGTCTGTTCCCTGCCCGCCTCAGAACTGCGCCACTGGCCGCGCCCGCTGCGTGTGGCTGGAGTGCCCCATTCCTGATGCTCCTGTTGTCACCAATGTGACCGTGAAGGCGCGGGTGTGGAACAGCACCTTCATTGAGGTCAGTGCCTGGGTCCGGAGGTCTCCACTCCAGCAGCCCTGCTGGGGGGAACTGCAGGGACAGGGCGAGGCCAGGGGCAGAGCAGGGCTGTGTGTGTGTGTGTGTGTGAGAGAGAGAGACAGCATCGCGTTTTATGTGCGCTCGTACTGCTCTCCCCGTGTGCCACATCAGTGTTATGTTTGAGTCTCTGGTGTGGATGCGTACGTGTTTGTCTCCGGCCAAAGCGACCTTCTCGCATGTGTCCACTATTCCGTTACGCATCCCTCACTTTCCCACCTCCACGCCTTTGCCCAGGCTGTTCCTTCCCCCCGGAATGCCAATTTCCACTCTTCTGTCTCTGCGTGTAAACTCCTCTTCGGCCTTCAACGTTTCCATGAGACGTGTCACTGTCAGTAAGGTCTTCTCTGACTTTTCAGCTAAAAATGACCTCCCTTCCTCTGGACGCCCACAGAACCTTCTCAAAAGTCACACATGCCATTTGTCACACTTGACTCCGAGTTACAGTTTATTCACGTGCCAACCTTCTCATGCCATCTAGACCAAACTTTTTTTGCACATGACTAGATGCTAAATCTTTCCGGCTCTGTGGGCCACAGGGTTTCTGTTGCAGCTACTGAGTTCTGCGGCTGCAGCACAAAAGCCGCCTTAGACAAATGAATGGGCGTGGCCGTGTGCCAAAAATACTTTATTTACAAAAGCAGGTGTTGGGTCAGACTTAGCCCATGGGCCTGACCTAGACTGTGACCTTCACTGTCTCTGCTGTCCCCAGTATCAAGCACAGGACCTGATGCACAAATGAATGAAAAATGAATGAATGATGTGCATTTGTGTGAGGAGGAGAGGCCTGGCTAACAGATCCTTTGGGGGTGCTGCTTAAGGATGCTGCCTGGTGGGAGGGTGACAGGGTAGGGGGTGCTTAGGGTCAGGAGGGGGCTCAAAGGGGCTTCAGCTGCTTCTTTTGACCCACCTCTTGTCCCCCTCCAGGATTACAGGGACTTTGACCGAGTCAGGGTAGACGGCTGGGCTACCCTGTTCCTCCGAAGCGGCGTCCCCACCATCAACATGGAGAACAGGACCACATGGGTGAGTGGCATGTGAACTAGGACAGCAGTCTCTGGGCAGGGCATGGGAGCGCAGGGCACCTTTTAGGAGCATATGGACACACTTTAGCTATGCGTTCCCCACTGAACATGTGGCAGCACGTTAAAATCATCCAGAGGACTTCTGGTGTCTGGACCACACCCAGAGCAATTCAATAGGAGTCCCTAGGAGTGGGACCCTGGTACTGGTCTGGTTCAGAGTAGCCACAGGTGATTCTACTGCATGGCCAGGCCTGAGAACCACTGCTTTAGCTTATTTGATCTGCATGACATCTCCATGAAGAGTAGAGCAGGAAACTGATGGCCCACAGAAATTGGGGGACCTGCCCAAAGTGGCACAGCTTGTCAGGGGCTGGAACCTGGGCCTCCTGATTTTGTCACCCATTGACACATCTACTATGGACATGTCAGCTTCTGGCCACA